>OY482673.1:83451600-83587429 GCA_960531455.1 Urophora cardui
TATTATATTATTATTATTATTATTATTATTATTATTATTATTATTATTATTATTATTATTATTATTATTATTATTATTATTATTATTATTATTATTATTATTATTATTATTATTATTATTATTATTATTATTATTATTATTATTATTATTATTATTATTATTATTATTATTATTATTATTATTATTATTATTATTATTATTATTATTATTATTATTATTATTATTATTATTATTATTATTATTATTATTATTATTATTATTATTATTATTATTATTATTATTATTATTATTATTATTATTATTATTATTATTATTATTATTATTATTATTATTATTATTATTATTATTATTATTATTATTATTATTATTATTATTATTATTATTATTATTATTATTATTATTATTATTATTATTATTATTATTATTATTATTATTATTATTATTATTATTATTATTATTATTATTATTATTATTATTATTATTATTATTATTATTATTATTATTATTATTATTATTATTATTATTATTATTATTATTATTATTATTATTATTATTATTATTATTATTATTATTATTATTATTATTATTATTATTATTATTATTATTATTATTATTATTATTATTAATTATTATTATTATTATTATTATTATTATTATTATTATTATTATTATTATTATTATTATTATTATTATTATTATTATTATTATTATTATTATTATTATTATTATTATTATTATTATTATTATTATTATTATTATTATTATTATTATTATTATTATTATTATTATTATTATTATTATTATTATTATTATTATTATTATTATTATTATTATTATTATTATTATTATTATTATTATTATTATTATTATTATTATTATTATTATTATTATTATTATTATTATTATTATTATTATTATTATTATTATTATTATTATTATTATTATTATTATTATTATTATTATTATTATTATTATTATTATTATTATTATTATTATTATTATTATTATTATTATTATTATTATTATTATTATTATTATATTATTATTATTATTATTATTATTATTATTATTATTATTATTATTATTATTATTATTATTATTATTATTATTATTATTATTATTATTATTATTATTATTATTATTATTATTATTATTATTATTATTATTATTATTATTATTATTATTATTATCATTATTATTATTATTATTATTATTATTATTATTATTATTATTATTATTATTATCATTATTATTATTATTATTATTATTATTATTATTATTATTATTATTATCATTATTATTATTATCATTATTATTATTATTATTATTATTATTATTATTATTATTATTATTATTATTATTATTATTATTATTATTATTATTATTATTCATTATTATTATTATCATTATTATTATTATCATTATTATTATTATTATTATTATTATTATTATTATTATTATTATTATCATTATTATTATTATTATTATTATTATTATTATTATTATTATTATTATTATTATTATTATTATTATATTATTATTATTATTATTATTATTATTATTATTATTATTATTATTATTATTATTATTATTATTATTATTATTATTATTATTATTATTATTATTATTATTATTATTATTATTATTATTATTATTATTATTATTATTATTATTATTATTATTATTATTATTATTATTATTATTATTATTATTATTATTATTATTATTATTATTATTATTATTATTATTATTATTATTATTATTATTATTATTATTATTATTATTATTATTATTATTATTATTATTATTATTATTATTATATTATTATTATTATTATTATTATTATTATTATTATTATTATTATTATTATTATTATTATTATTATTATTATTATTATTATTATTATTATTATTATTATTATTATTATTATTATTATTATTATTATTATTATTATTATTATTATTATTATTATTATTATTATTATTATTATTATTATTATTATTATTATTATTATTATTATTATTATTATTATTATTATTATTATTATTATTATTATTATTATTATTATTATTATTATTATTATTATTATTATTATTATTATTATTATTATTATTATTATTATTATTATTATTATTATTATTATTATTATTATTATTATTATTATTATTATTATTATTATTATTATTATTATTATTATTATTATTATTATTATTATTATTATTATTATTATTATTATTATTATTATTATTATTATTATTATTATTATTATTATTATTATTATTATTATTATTATTATTATTATTATTATTATTATTATTATTATTATTATTATTATTATTATTATATTATTATTATTATTATTATTATTATTATTATTATTATTATTATTATTATTATTATTATTATTATTATTATTATTATTATTATTATTATTATTATTATTATTATTATTATTATTATTATTATTATTATTATTATTATTATTATTATTATTATTATTATTATTATTATTATTATTATTATTATTATTATTATTATTATTATTATTATTATTATTATTATTATTATTATTATTATTATTATTATTATTATTATTATTATTATTATTATTATTATTATTATTATTATTATTATTATTATTATTATATTATTATTATTATTATTATTATTATTATTATTATTATTATTATTATTATTATTATTATTATTATTATTATTATTATTATTATTATTATTATTATTATTATTATTATTATTATTATTATATTATTATTATTATTATTATTATTATTATTATTATTATTATTATTATTATTATTATTATTATTATTATTATTATTATTATTATTATTATTATTATTATTATTATTATTATTATTATTATTATTATTATTATTATTATTATTATTATTATTATTATTATTATTATTATTATTATTATTATTATTATTATTATTATTATTATTATTATTATTATTATTATTATTATTATTATTATTATTATTATTATTATTATTATTATTATTATTATTATTATTATTATTATTATTATTATTATTATTATTATTATTATTATTATTATTATTATTATTATTATTATTATTATTATTATTATTATTATTATTATTATTATTATTATTATTATTATTATTATTATTATTATTATTATTATTATTATTATTATTATTATTATTATTATTATTATTATTATTATTATTATTATTATTATTATTATTATTATTATTATTATTATTATTATTATTATTATTATTATTATTATTATTATTATTATTATTATTATTATTATTATTATTATTATTATATTATTATTATTATTATTATTATTATTATTATTATTATTATTATTATTATTATTATTATTATTATTATTATTATTATTATTATTATTATTATTATTATTATTATTATTATTATTATTATTATTATTATTATTATTATTATTATTATTATTATTATTATTATTATTATTATTATTATTATTATTATTATTATTATTATTATTATTATTATTATTATTATTATTATTATTATTATTATTATTATTATTATTATTATTATTATTATTATTATTATTATTATTATTATTATTATTATTATTATTATTATTATTATTATTATTATTATTATTATTATTATTATTATTATTATTATTATTATTATTATTATTATTATTATTATTATTATTATTATTATTATTATTATTATTATTATTATTATTATTATTATTATTATTATTATTATTATTATTATTATTATTATTATTATTATTATTATTATTATTATTATTATTATTATTATTATTATTATTATTATTATTATTATTATTATTATTATTATATTATTATTATTATTATTATTATTATTATTATTATTATTATTATTATTATTATTATTATTATTATTATTATTATTATTATTATTATTATTATTATTATTATTATTATTATTATTATTATATTATTATTATTATTATTATTATTATTATTATTATTATTATTATTATTATTATTATTATTATTATTATTATTATTATTATTATTATTATTATTATTATTATTATTATTATTATTATTATTATTATTATTATTATTATTATTATTATTATTATTATTATTATTTATTATTATTATTATTATTATTATTATTATTATTATTATTATTATTATTATTATTATTATTATTATTATTATTATTATTATTATTATTATTATTATTATTATTATTATTATTATTATTATTATTATTATTATTATTATTATTATTATTATTATTATTATTATTATTATTATTATTATTATTATTATTATTATTATTATTATTATTATTATTATTATTATTATTATTATTATTATTATATTATTATTATTATTATTATTATTATTATTATTATTATTATTATTATTATTATTATTTATTATTATTATTATTATTATTATTATTATTATTATTATTATTATTATTATTATTATTATTATTATTATTATTATTATTATTATTATTATTATTATTATTATTATTATTATTATTATTATTATTATTATTATTATTATTATTATTATTATTATTATTATTATTATTATTATTATTATTATTATTATATTATTATTATTATTATTATTATTATTATTATTATTATTATTATTATTATTATTATTATTATTATTATTATTATTATTATTTATTATTATTATTATTATTATTATTATTATTATTATTATTATTATTATTATTATTATTATTATTATTATTATTATTATTATTATTATTATTATTATTATTATTATTATTATTATTATTATTATTATTTATTATTATTATTATTATTATTATTATTATTATTATTATTATTATTATTATTATTATTATTATTATTATTATTATTATTATTATTATTATTATTATTATTATTATTATTATTATTATTATTATTATTATTATTATTATTATTATTATTATTATTATTATTATTATTATTTTATATTATTATTATTATTATTATTATTATTATTATTATTATTATTATTATTATTATTATTATTATTATTATTATTATTATTATTATTATTATTATTATTATTATTATTATTATTATTATTATTATTATTATTATTATTATTATTATTATTATTATTATTATTATTATTATTATTATTATTATTATTATTATTATTATTATTATTATTATTATTATTATTATTATTATTATTATTATTATTATTATTATTATTATTATTATTATTATTATTATTATTATTATTATTATTATTATTATTATTATTATTATTATTATTATTATTATTATTATTATTATTATTTTTATTATTATTATACTCAGCTGTACTAGTACACAGAGTATTATAGTTTTAATCACATAACGGTGGATTGTAACAGAATGAAATAATCGAGATAGATATAGACTTATATATATCAAAATGATCAGGGTGAAAAGAGAAATCGATTGAGCCATGTCCGTCCGTCCGTCCGTCCGTCCGTCCGTCTGTCCGTCTGTCCGTCTGTAAACACTCTAACTCGCGCAAAAATTGAGATATTTTGATGAAATTTGAAATGCAAGTTGGTATCGACACTGGGACGGTTGGTATTGAAAATGGGCGAAATCGGACCATGACCACGCCCACTTTTCCTATATAGAAAAAATCGGAAATCTGGTATCTCAGCCACTAATATAGCTAGAGTGATGAAATTTTACCCACGTGTTGAGCTCAGGCCCCTAAGAAGAAATTTGATGGAATTTTGGAAAATGGGCGGTGCCACGCCCACTTATTAAGGAGCAAACATAAAAGCTTTATGAGTCATAACTCAAAAACTGTTGAAGATATATCGATGAAATTTGGTATGCGTGATTTACTTACTTAAACAAATGTTTTGACGGAAAATTGCCAAAATCGGTTGACGGCCACGCCCACTTTTATATATGGGAACTATAAAGGGGCCTAATAAAAACATTTTAAGCGATATCTCTGTCAAATATAAAGATCTATCACTGAAATTTTGTGGCATGAGTCCAGCTATGTACATAAAACAAAAAGCACAAAAATTTAGGAAAATGGGCGGTGCCACGCCCACTTATTAAGGGGCAAATATTGAAAGTTTTATGAGTCATAACTCAGAAACCATTGAAGATATATCAATGAAATTTAGTACGCGTGATATATGTACTTAGGCAAATGTTTGGACGAAAAATTTCCAAAATCGGTTGACGACCACGCCCACTTTTATATATGGGTCTTATAAAGTGACCTAATAAAAACATTTTAAGCGATATCTCTGTCAAATATAAAGATATATCATTAAAATTTTATGGCAGGAGTCTAACTACGAACATAAGACAAAAACCGTAAAAATTTTGGAAAATGGGCGTGGCACCGCCTCTTTTTAGAAGCTGGAATATACGAGATTTCTGAGCCCATAACTCGACAAATAATTGATATATAATGACGAAACTTGGTGTGTACACTTTTATTACTTGTGGTAATACATGTTAAAAATTTTAGCGAAATCGGTTGACGACCACGCCCACTTTTAAATATGGGTATTATAAAGTGGCCTAATAAAAACATTTTAAGCGATATCTCTGTCAAATATAAAGATATATCATTGAAATTTTATAGCAGGAGTCCAACTGCGGACATAAAACGAAATCCACAAAAATTTTGGAAAATGGGCGTGGCACCGCCTCTTTTTAGAAACAGGAATATACGAGATTTCTTAGCCTATAACTCGACAAATAATTGAGATATTATGACGAAACTTGGTTTATACACTTTTATATCTTGTGTTAATAGACACGAAAAAATTTATTGAAATCGGTTTATGACCACGCCTACTTTTTAACAAAGATATTTCTGGAACACCCTTTGGGAATTTGTAACGTGACATCTTTGTAACTAGAGTCATAAAGGAGTGAAATTTTGCACAAAGAATAATATTCATATGCTTAGTTGGATGACTGATAAAAATGTTGAAAATGGACGTGGCTACGCCCACTTTATGCAGCACTTGCTTTATAGAAAGTACCTACACCGTGTTTCCATCAAACGCAAACAAACAATGAAAGCATACAGCTGAGTATCTAATGTTCGATTCCACTCGAACTTAGGCTTCCTTACTTGTTATTATTATTATTATTATTATTATTATTATTATTATTATTATTATTATTATTATTATTATTATTATTATCATTATTATTATTATTATTATTATTATTATTATTATTATTATTATTATTATTATTATTATTATTATTATTATTATTATTATTATTATTATTATTATTATTATTATTATTATTATTATTATTATTATTATTATTATTATTATTATTATTATTATTATTATTATTATTATTATTATTATCATAATTATTATTATCATTATTATTATTATCATTATTATTATTATCATTATTATTATTATCATTATTATTATTATTATTATTATTATTATTATTATTATTATTATTATTATTATTATTATTATTATTATTATTATTATTATTATTATTATTATTATTATTATTATTATTATTATTATTATTATTATTATTATTATTATTATTATTATTATTATTATTATTATTATTATTATTATTATTATTATTATTATTATTATTATTATTATTATTATTATTATATTATATTATTATTATTATTATTATTATTATTATTATTATTATTATTATTATTATTATTATTATTATTATTATTATTATTATTATTATATTATTATTATTATTATTATTATTATTATTATTATTATTATTATTATTATTATTATTATTATTATTATTATTATTATTATTATTATTATTATTATTATTATTATTATTATTATTATTATTATTATTATTATTATTATTATTATTATTATTATTATTATTATTATTATTATTATTATTATTATTATTATTATTATTATTATTATTATTATTATTATTATTATTATTATTATTATTATTATTATTATTATTATTATTATTATTATTATTATTATTATTATTATTATTATTATTATTATTATTATTATTATTATTATTATTATTATTATTATTATTATTATTATTATTATTATTATTATTATTATTATTATTATTATTATTATTATTATTATTATTATTATTATTATTATTATTATTATTATTATTATTATTATTATTATTATTATTATTATTATTATTATTATTATTATTATTATTATTATTATTATTATTATTATTATTATTATTATTATTATTATTATTATTATTATTATTATTATTATTATTATTATTATTATTATTATTATTATTATTATTATTATTATTATTATTATTATTATTATTATTATTATTATTATTATTATTATTATTATTATTATTATTATTATTATTATTATTATTATTATTATTATTATTATTATTATTATTATTATTATTATTATTATTATTATTATTATTATTATTATTATTATTATTATTATTATTATTATTATTATTATTATTATTATTATTATTATTATTATTATTATTATTATTATTATTATTATTATTATTATTATTATTATTATTATTATTATTATTATTATTATTATTATTATTATTATTATTATTATTATTATTATTATTATTATTATTATTATTATTATTATTATTATTATTATTATTATTATTATTATTATTATTATTATTATTATTATTATTATTATTATTATTATTATTATTATTATTATTATTATTATTATTATTATTATTATTATTATTATTATTATTATTATTATTATTATTATTATTATTATTATTATTATTATTATTATTATTATTATTATTATTATTATTATTATTATTATTATTATTATTATTATTATTATTATTATTATTATTATTATTATTATTATTATTATTATTATTATTATTATTATTATTATTATTATTATTATTATTATTATTATTATTATTATTATTATTATTATTATTATTATTATTATTATTATTATTATTATTATTATTATTATTATTATTATTATTATTATTATTATTATTATTATTATTATTATTATTATTATTATTATTATTATTATTATTATTATTATTATTATTATTATTATTATTATTATTATTATTATTATTATTATTATTATTATTATTATTATTATTATTATTATTATTATTATTATTATTATTATTATTATTATTATTATTATTATTATTATTATTATTATTATTATTATTATTATTATTATTATTATTATTATTATTATTATTATTATTATTATTATTATTATTATTATTATTATTATTATTATTATTATTATTATTATTATTATTATTATTATTATTATTATTATTATTATTATTATTATTATTATTATTATTATTATTATTATTATTATTATTATTATTATTATTATTATTATTATTATTATTATTATTATTATTATTATTATTATTATTATTATTATTATTATTATTATTATTATTATTATTATTATTATTATTATTATTATTATTATTATTATTATTATTATTATTATTATTATTATTATTATTATTATTATTATTATTATTATTATTATTATTATTATTATTATTATTATTATTATTATTATTATTATTATTATTATTATTATTATTATTATTATTATTATTATTATTATTATTATTATTATTATTATTATTATTATTATTATTATTATTATTATTATTATTATTATTATTATTATTATTATTATTATTATTATTATTATTATTATTATTATTATTATTATTATTATTATTATTATTATTATTATTATTATTATTATTATTATTATTATTATTATTATTATTATTATTATTATTATTATTATTATTATTATTATTATTATTATTATTATTATTATTATTATTATTATTATTTAATTTTACTAACACATTTCATTTAGTTATACTTGAAGGATTTACCTCATTAAATTGGACCATGGCAATGTACCTTGTGGCCTGTCCACCGCATGTATAGCATTTACCAGGATATGACAATTCGTTTCGGCATATTCTACGAATACCAGTAATAATTTCAGTGCTGTTTTCACCACAGAACGGTAGTTCGAAGATATCAGCGAGTAAAGCCATTGCATTGTTGGATCATGTTTCATTACGCCATTCATCCCGTCAACGTATAGCATAACCTGTTATTCAAAAATAAATAACCGCAGATAAATAACACCCAGACCTGGTGTAGCATATCGGAGACATTCCCACACTTCAAATGCATAACATAAAAAATAAAAATAAATACAAAATATGAAATGCCCTTGAAATGCATTTCATTCATTGCAGTCATAAAGAGAATGAGAAGGGACAAACCAAAAATAAAACGTACTAACGTTAAATGTCTCCGATTGCAGCACTTGCCTTTTACTAAACATATGTATGTATGTGCATATGTATATGAATGCATAAGAACTACCCAGCAGGGTTTTTCCATATTTTGGTAATGGCTTGAACTTGTATTCAATGAAATAACGCATTACAAATAGCTAAGAAACACTCCTTCGCTTACTTTGCTCATTACTTGTAATGCGACAGTTTTAAAATTATTATTTTTTCGCTTACTGGTAATGCAGAAAATAATCGAAAAGTCTGGAGTACTGCCGTTATTTTTTTGCAAACGATTTGCTTTGATTTTAATTTTTCTGCGAGTAAATAGCAGTTTTGCAAAGCAATTTACCCTCATTCTCGTTTATTTTGCCAGTTTTCATTATAAAACTGTCGTGGTTAGTCGCGTTATTCCATCGTTGAAAATTTTTTAAATAAGCCAATAGCTGTGCAAATACATAGCGTAATAATTATTATTCAAATAGTGTTTTTTTATACTCAGCTGTACTAGTACACAGAGTATTATAGTTTTAATCACATAACGGTGGATTGTAACAGAATGAAATAATCGAGATAGATATAGACTTATATATATCAAAATGATCAGGGTGAAAAGAGAAATCGATTGAGCCATGTCCGTCCGTCCGTCCGTCCGTCTGTCCGTCTGTCCGTCTGTCCGTCCGTCCGTCTGTAAACACTCTAACTCGCGCAAAAATTGAGATATTTTGATGAAATTTGAAATGCAAGTTGGTATCGACACTGGGACGGTTGGTATTGAAAATGGGCGAAATCGGACCATGACCACGCCCACTTTTCCTATATAGAAAAAATCGGAAATCTGGTATCTCAGCCACTAATATAGCTAGAGTGATGAAATTTTACCCACGTGTTGAGCTCAGGCCCCTAAGAAGAAATTTGATGGAATTTTGGAAAATGGGCGGTGCCACGCCCACTTATTAAGGAGCAAACATTGAAAGCTTTATGAGTCATAACTCAAAAACTGTTGAAGATATATCGATGAAATTTGGTATGCGTGATTTACTTACTTAAACAAATGTTTTGACGGAAAATTGCCAAAATCGGTTGACGGCCACGCCCACTTTTATATATGGGAACTATAAAGGGGCCTAATAAAAACATTTTAAGCGATATCTCTGTCAAATATAAAGATCTATCACTGAAATTTTGTGGCATGAGTCCAGCTATGTACATAAAACAAAAAGCACAAAAATTTAGGAAAATGGGCGGTGCCACGCCCACTTATTAAGGGGCAAATATTGAAAGTTTTATGAGTCATAACTCAGAAACCATTGAAGATATATCAATGAAATTTAGTACGCGTGATATATGTACTTAGGCAAATGTTTGGACGAAAAATTTCCAAAATCGGTTGACGACCACGCCCACTTTTATATATGGGTCTTATAAAGTGACCTAATAAAAACATTTTAAGCGATATCTCTGTCAAATATAAAGATATATCATTAAAATTTTATGGCAGGAGTCTAACTACGAACATAAGACAAAAACCGTAAAAATTTTGGAAAATGGGCGTGGCACCGCCTCTTTTTAGAAGCTGGAATATACGAGATTTCTGAGCCCATAACTCGACAAATAATTGATATATAATGACGAAACTTGGTGTGTACACTTTTATTACTTGTGGTAATACATGTTAAAAATTTTAGCGAAATCGGTTGACGACCACGCCCACTTTTAAATATGGGTATTATAAAGTGGCCTAATAAAAACATTTTAAGCGATATCTCTGTCAAATATAAAGATATATCATTGAAATTTTATAGCAGGAGTCCAACTGCGGACATAAAACGAAAACCACAAAAATTTTGGAAAATGGGCGTGGCACCGCCTCTTTTTAGAAACAGGAATATACGAGATTTCTTAGCCTATAACTCGACAAATAATTGAGATATTATGACGAAACTTGGTTTATACACTTTTATATCTTGTGTTAATAGACACGAAAAAATTTATTGAAATCGGTTTATGACCACGCCTACTTTTTAACAAAGATATTTCTGGAACACCCTTTGGGAATTTGTAACGTGACATCTTTGTAACTAGAGTCATAAAGGAGTGAATGATTCCACTCGAACTTAGGCTTCCTTACTTGTTTTAAATACATTTTGCAAATAATGTTTTGATTCTTTATTCATTCTATTTGCTATTTGTTTTCGGCATAAATTGCTCGCTCATAGTTTTAAAATTATTTTTTCGCTTACCGGTATTGCATAAAATAAGCGAAAAGATTTGGAACACTGCCGATATATTTTGCAAAACCTAAATTGATTTAAATTTTTGTAAATAGCAATTTTGTAAAGCAATTTACCCTCATTCTCGTTTAGTTTGCCAGTTTTCATTATAATGCATTATAGATTATTATACTGGATTGTGTGATATATGCAATTACTTATACCAGTGAAAGAACTTATTACTTGTAACAGCTTACTTTTCCCAATATTAGTAGCGACTTTATAATGCATTACTGTCTACCATATTGTAAGGCAATACCGCCAATGACATGCCTATGTTAAAGTAATGCAATCCGTATTCGAAAGTGTAAGCGATGAATCAAGATTTCTCGATGATTTTACCCATTACATGTAAGAGAAAGCCCTGCTGGGTAAGTGCATATGAATTTGACTGCACGTTAAATACCTAATAGAAGGCTGCACGAATGGATTCGGAACGGCCAACAAAATATTCGCGGCCGTCCAATTACAGTACTTACTTGTTTCTGTCGTTTTAGAATAAACGCAAGTAGAGCACAACCATAAACAGAACCAATACAATTACTTATTCGTAGCGACAATTACATGACCTTAAAAAGGTTCTGCAAATAGTGTACACTACTTGCGAATACTTCGAATATAATCGAAATATATGTATGTACATACATATTTTCATAAACACACATCCAGACGTTGTGTTCAGCAAAATTACGCTGCTAGTGTGAGTGTGTGTATGTGCATATGCATACACACTAGGGTGGGTCGATTGGTAGGGCCAAAAAAAAAAATTAACAGGGACACATCGCAATTATAAAAATTTGGGTAATTTTAAGCTTTTTTGCCCAAGAAACCATATGTCTAAAATAAATTTCGAACCAGAGCTTTATACGATCTTCATATTTCCAACTGTTCTATATATTTTAAAATAACTCGGTAACCAATACTTCGATTCTTTTGATTTTTTCGGCATTAGTTAGGAAACTTAATTGGCATATTAAGGTGGTTTTATGAAGGAAATAAAGTTCTCCCGAAATTCGCGGAATAACCCGATTTGGAATATAATACCGAAATCTATACCTAAAATTTTTCCTTAATATATTAAAATTTAGAGGCCGTGCAAATGCCTCCAAATTTCTTTCTCCTTTTATATCAGTGATGATACATAATTTTTTTCAAAGTCCTTAATGAACAAGAAAAACATTTCTTATCATTAAAAAATGGAACATATGTTTGTTGGGCTTTTATTTTTTGGTCCACCTTAATGCCATATCCACATTAAAAAAACAAACAAACCAAAGAAGCAACAAGGTTTTGCGAATACTTCATAACATGGTTATTATTATGTTCTATTCTATCGTGGCGAATAGTGTACACTAATCGCTCCAACAGACCAAATAGAAATAGTATTTGTATTCCAAATGAAAAGTATGGGTTATATTCGTATCTGCATTGAAATTGTGCTGTGACTAATTGTACAATGCATAGAATATTCGCAAATATAGCAGAGGCAAATGGTATTGTGCAGAGGTCTAATACCTAACCATACATATGTGCTACATATGTGCATACATATCTACATAGTAAGATAGAATTAAAGTAAATATGTATGTAGTTTAGTTAGTAACTAGTAAATAAGGAAATTTTTGTATAAATACGATAGCAATACTGAAATAAAATGAATATTTTGGACACTCAAACAACCCATATCTTATTTTAATTACATGGCGATCTTGCCAGATAGCCACAGCAATACTTTTGCTTTTAAACTACCTACGTGGCAAGAAAACCAACGCGGTTATCCTACCGAAAATTAACGTGGCAATTTGCGTACGACAGCAATTTGCCTTCATTAATAAACGGTAGGATAACGCTCCGTTATCCTCTGAATACGACGTCATCACAGAACGAATTAAGATAGCACGGCACGCCCTATCAGAAGCAGCAACAAGACAGCCACCTACACAACTTTCACAGAACGAATTGAGATAGCACGTCACGCATATGCAAATGAAATCCGACAAACAATTACGATTGATAACACTGTACGACAAAATCAACTTTTTGTTCTGGGTATTGGCCCAAATCAATTTTTTCAAATAGATTGAGACATAAGGATAAAATATGTATACGTCATTTTTCGAATTAGCCTCTAAAATTTAGTAATGGGCTTTCGAATTTCGAAATTCGACCCTCCCTAATTTGATTGCAATGTTTAAAAAAATTAAAAATAAAAAAAGTGGGTGTGATCCGCCTTATTTTCGAACTCGACTCAGCCTAAGTTCGAGTGAATTCAAACATTAGATACTCAGCTGTATGCTTTCATTGTTTGTTTGCGTTTGATGGAATCACAGTGTATTCTGCATAAAGTGGGCGTAGCCACGCCCATTTTCAAAATTTTACCAGTCATCCAACTAAGCATATGAAAATTATTCTTTGTGCAGCATTTCATTCCTTTATGACTTCCAGTTACAAAGATGTCACGTTACAAATTCCTAAAGGGTATTCCAGAAATATCTTTATTAAAAAGTAGGCGTGATCATAAACCGATTTCAATAAATTTTTGCGTGTCTTTTAACACAAGTTATAAAAGTGTATAAACCAAGTGTCGTCATAATATATCAGTTATTTGTCGAGTTATGGGCTCCGAAATCTCGTAGATTCCTTTGTCTAAAAAGAGGCGGTGCCACGCCTATTTTCCAAACTTTTTCTATTTTTTGTTTCCGGTCTACTGTGGAATTTATGCCACAAAATTTCAGTGAATTATCTTTATATTTGACAAAGATATCGCTTAAAATGTTTTTATTAGGTCACTTTATAATACCCATATATAAAAGTGGTTGTGGTCGTCAACCGATTTTGGTAATTTTTCGTCCACACATTTGCCTAATTAAATATATCATGCGTACCAAATTTCATCGCTATCTCTTCAACGGTTTCTGAGTTATGGCTTATAAAACTTTCAATATTTTCCCCTTAATAAGTGGGCGTGGCCCCGCCCATTTTCCAAAATTTTTGTGTATTTTGTTTTATGTCCTTAGTTGGACTCCTGTCACGAAATTTCAGTGATAGATCTTTATATTTGACAGAGATATCGCTTAAAATGTTTTTATTAGGCCCCTTTATAGTTCCCATATATAAAAGTGGGCGTGGCCGTCAACCGATTTTGACAATTTTCCGTGAAAACATTTGCATAAGTATGTTAATCACGCGTACCAAATTTCATCGATATGTCTTCAACGGTTCTGAGTTATGACATATAAAACTTTCAATGTTGGACCCTTAATAAGTGGGCGTGGCACCGCCTATTTTCCAAAATTTCAGCAAATTTCTTCATAAGGGCCTGAGCTCAATACGTGGGTGAAATTTCATCACTCCAGCTATATTAGTGACTGAGATAGTAAATTTCCGATTTTTTCTATATAAGGAAAGTGGGCGTGGTCATTGTCCGATTTCGCCCATTTTCAATACCAACCGTCCCAGTCTCGATACCAACTTGCACTCCAAATTTCATCAAAATATCTCAATTTTTGCGCGAGTTAGAGTGTTTACAGACGGACGGACGGACAGACGGACAGACGGACGGACGGACGGACGGACGGACGGACATGGCTCAATCGATTTCTCTTTTCACCCTGATCATTTTGATATATATAAGTCCATATCTATCTCGATTATTTCATTCTGTTACCATCCACCGTTATGGAATCAAAACTATAATACTCTGTGTACTAGTACAGCTGAGTATAACAAGCTATAATTTGGTATGAACCAGGTAACTCCAAATTTCAATTGCTGTATTTCTTTCTTCCACCGTTTTTGTAAATGGTTATAACAGGTTCTACGTAACGTGAAGTCATAAACGAATGAAATTTTGCATAAATAATAATATTCATATGCTTAGTTGGATCGATGATACACATTTTGAAAATGGGCGTGGCTACGCCCACTTTATGCGGCACTCGCTTTATACAAAGTACCTACACCGTGTTTCCATCAAACGCAAATAAACAATGAAAGCATACAGCTGAGTATCTAATGTTCGATTCCACTCGAACTTGGGCTTCCTTACTTGTTATTTTTCAATTCTTTAAACATTGCAATCAAATTAGGGAGGGCCAAATTTCGAAATTCGAAAGCCCATTACTAAATTTTGGAGGCTAACTTCCAAAAATGGCGTATACATATTTTTCCTTTTGTCTCAATCTATTCGAAATAAATAATAGCTTAAAAAAACTAAAAAACGCGCTTTAATCTTAAAAATCGTACTAAAAATTGAGAAATAATTTAATTAGAAACAAAATGATGAACGAAAATATAAGTATTTAAGGAAAAGCGTCGGGTGGTGCTCAGTATGTCAAAAAATATTTAAGATCGCTGTTTTTAACTAATATTTTTATTTTGCCTTTTTTGAGATTTCATATAACGTACTCTTTAATTTCGCAACTAGGTATGTACATTTTTGTACTAGTTGTACGAATCGAATATTTTCATGTTCAAATATTATTGAGCACCCCCACGCTTTTCCTTAAATACTTATATTTTCGTTCATCATTTTGTTTCTAATTAAATTATTTTTTTCTTGTATACCAAAAATAGTAAACAACTTCTTGAAAATAAAAATTGCCAAACAGATGTGAAAGTTACCAAGAAACCAACAGCGAAAAAATAACCTATTTTGGTAATTACCAAGTTCGCTAACCCTGCTATAAATAGAATTTGAACCAGGGTTTGAAACTGCTTAGCTACTTTTGCTGCATTTGCTTTTGTTTTGCTTTTGCTAACGAAAAGTAAATTAGCAAACTCGGCCAGCCGAGTAAAAAACGAGAACACGATTCATTCGCTTCAGTTTTCAGCTGAGCCGTGTTTGCTTGTATAGTTAAGCAAAGCAACGCGATTTGGGGGATTTCATTTCACTTCCAGCAATTAGTTGTGTCTTTGTATTTTTTCTGCTTTTGCTTATTGCATCCTGTTAACGTTACCAGAGTTGAGCGATGGTGAATTACAGATTTGAGAGAAAAGTTTAAAAAATTAGCAGCGCACTGTAGAATGGAATGTTACTTTACATTTGTGCACATCTGCTGATATTCTTAGTTTTATTCACATACACCGATTTCACCAATGCACCAAATTCCTAAAACAGCAAAGTAATTTTAAAATTTTCTTATCGAATTTCAATTATAAATAAATTTTAGAATTAAAAAAATCAATTTAAATTAGTTTCAATTTGACTTTTCTGGGACTCGAACCTGCGCCTCTATGTGCATATCTTTCTGTATTAAAAAATTATAATTCAATAGATGCTTTTGTGTACACAACAATATTATTATTGTTGTTTTTTGATATGTTTGGGGGATAGTAGGATTTTCGTTGATCAGTCATCAGACTCTAGCAGCTGCTGTGCCCCGATACACCAAGATGAGTGGTGAGGGTTTTGATGCAGCCACCAATTTATTATTGCCCAATAGATGTACATATGTATGTACATATGTACATATGTATTGATGCATCATCTATTTGTTCAGAGAGGGTGACAATTAAATTTCATTGACATAGGTATAGAGATGATTGATCGTTGCTCATCAACGAGGTTGATGGGTTGGAAATCAACAAGATGAAATGGACAACAAAATGTTTTTACATTTTCAAAATTTCTAAAATTTTAAAATAATTAAAAAATCGATGTGGAAATTGTAAAAATACTCACCGTTTGTAGCAAACTGGTGCATTGTTGTATGATTTTTAATACAGAAAATGCATTGATGCGCAGGTTCGAGTCCCAGTAAAGTCAAATTGAAATTAATTTTAATTGATTTTTTTAAATTTTTAATTGATTTATAATTGAAATTCGATAAGAAAATAGTTAAAACACCAGCGGTTTTGGAAAATTAGTGCATCGATGGAATTGATGTATGGGAGGAATAATGAGCCATATCAGCAGATGTGCAGAAATTTAATATAACATTCCTTTCTACAGACGAACTCGCTCTACTTCTGTTATTTTAGATAACAGCCAGCTGTGTTGAATTAAAATTTTTTATTCACCAGATGCACTAACAGAATTTTGTTGGGTCTCTGGCTTCCACGATTATTCGTAGTTGCAACTTCTCTGTTCATCTACGTTCTCTGTTATTGGCTTGCATACGGGAGTGAATTGAATGAAATTCATAGAGGCTATTTTGAAGAGAGGTAACTTAAAAGCCTCAATGAAGCATGAAATATAATGTTGAATGTCCCACTATATGATGTCTTTGGGTTGAATCCCATGTTGATGTCACGTTTCGAATCCGGAGGTGAATAGAAATAATAGAGGAGAGAACACAATAAAAGTAAAGTGAATGTTTCAAAAAAATAATAATTGAGTTAAACGTTTGCAACTTTTAGGATGGGATGAAGTTACATACATACATACATACATACATACATACATACAGGTGAAGCTAATAAAAGCGTGTTAAAAATCATAATATTCTCTGAGCATCCAAGAGTTCAAAAGCCCCCAGAAGACAATTGCTGCGTACGGGCCTGCTTTTGAGTATTTAGTGACGTCTTGAATGAATCAAATTTTTTAAGCGTGTGACATCCACACCAAAAGATATAATCAATTTAAAAAACCTTTTGTAGTCAAAAAGGACCAAAATAAAAGTAGCTGCCATTCCTAGAAGGCTTTCGTAAGAGAGATATAGGGAATCTTAATTGCCATGGATTAAGCCATAGAAGCCTTGAAGCCTTTAATATTATTAGGAAAACTCCCTGTATAAATAATAAAAGAACTACTCAGTATTGGCACTACTTTCGAATATAAAATTTTGCAGTTTCAATCTCAGTTTCCATGAAAAATGTAAGAGCTAGATAAAAAAAATTGATTATTGAAATCCCCGTACTCCAATCCACCTAGAAACGAATTTTTACTCAAATCCGTCCATTATTCTATATTTGTCCACACTGTGCGCTGTGGTAAAAGAGGTTGTTGAAGACAACAAAAGAGCACCGGGAGCGCCTAAATTACTTCGAATTGGAAGAAGAGGGCGTCCACGAAAGATATTTCGCTATCGAGTGAAATCGGAACCTGTGAAGTCAGTGAGTAGTGTGAGCGAAAACGATAATAATATCGAAGAGTTGGTCGATAAACATGAGTCTGCTAATGATTATGAATACGCTGATGATGATGTGTTTGTTGGTAGAGCTGTGAAACTATCGATAGTCACGACCATCGATGTTTTACGATAGTCCTAGGGGTGACTATCGATACTATCGATAGTATCGACCCATTTTATATGTTTTTTCAAATCCATTTATTTTTCGCTGCCTTTCTTTTAAAAATACCAACTGATTTTACAATTCATAAATTTTTTTTTGTAAGAATAATAACACATCGACTTTTTTTGGTTTTAAACTCGACCGCCTATCACTTACAATTAAACCAGCTTTATTGAACATGCGTTCAGACTCTACAGATGAAGCCGTGATACAAAAAAAAATTTTTTTGCAGGACCAGGCAGAGACTCTAGCTGATTTTCTAACACCTGAAGAGAAAATGATAGTTTCGAATAAATACATATATGTTTTATATCTGTTATAATAATTATACGATTTCCGGTATCTATCTTTCAATACAAAAGAGGGTTTGTGTTTGGTTCAGAGTTAACTTGCTCCAAGTACTGGCTCTTCTTCAGGATTACATCGGCTTTTTTTGCTATCTGTTTTTGATTCAACACTTCGGAAATTTTTGGTTTCTTATACGGCAATGTATTCTCAGTAAAAAATTGTGCTTTGAGAATTAATGTGGAAATGGGTAAATGTCAAATGCGCTGGGAAAGAGTATATACGATAGTGGCGAAAGTAGTAAAACTATCGATAGTTATTTCAAGTGACTAGACCATCGATACTATCGATAGCATCGTCGATAGTTTGACAGCTCTATTTGTTGGTGTAGCTGAAGTTAGAATGCAGAATGCAATGCAGGGATCAGAGCGCAGCGAGTGGCAAGATGCACTGGAATTAGAGGTAATTAATATTCTGAAAAATGATACATGGAACATTGTGAAGCTTACTAGAAAAGAGAGTGTGTTTGGTTGTCACTTTGTATTAACGAATAAGTATGATGCAAATGGAAGTCTAGAGCGGCGAAAAGCTCGCCTCGTTGCCAAAGGTTAAAGCCATAAGCTCGGCATCAACTACTTTGATACGTTCGCGCTAGGGATTCCAATCCCGGGATCCCGGGATCCCGCCCTTTTGGACACCCCGAAAATCCCGGGATAGCTAGAATTTTATCCCCGGATTTTTGGGATAAGATAAAGACAGAATATTCTCCTATTATAGCAAAGAAAAGTTGTATTTTACATAATTTTTATTGGTCTCAGATCTTTATACTAATAGCATTTCCTATTCTGCATGAAAATGTTGCATTATTACATTGCAGCATTATCAACATGTGCCCCGTGCCCTATTAAAATGTTGCATTTTTCATGTGATGAATGAAACAAAAATAATGCAACCCTTTACTTGAGCTAAGAGCAGAAGATGTTGCCTCGTAGTCGGGCCAGTTTCATATTTTGTCAATAGAACAAACAGCCCTAAAAAAGTGTTGAATCTGTGTGGAAGAGAACAAAAAAATGTGACAGCCCGAAGAAAGTGCGACATTTTTGCCAGAATAAAAAAGTCCATTAGTCAAAGTAAGAATTAATATTTTTGATTTTTTTTTTAATAATCAATTTTTTTTTGTCGTGAAGTACGCGATGTAAAGAAACGTACGTTAGGCATTTTTAAAGCCTTTAGAATTCTTGTGGTAAAATTCATTTGATATTTTCTATTTCCTGATTTTTGGTCATTTATTTCCCAAAAGTTTTTTGGAATTTTCCATATGGAAAGTAAATAATGGAAGAAAAGCAAACAAAACTTTAATTAGACTTGATAGTTTTACATTACTGTACTAAAATTAAATACGCAGCTGCATATTCGGAGTTCATATCAAAATTTGTGCCTCCGATTTTTAAATTTTTTTCGGAAGTTGCATTAATTTTCAGAATTTTTCGGCAAGCTTGGAAATATTCGCTTACACGAAGTGTGTCGTTAAATTCTACTAATTTTTATTGGAAATTATCAAATGATCGCAAACATTTTTATCCTAAAAGTACCTACCAACTGTAAAGGAAAATGTTTTGTTCATCAAATGTGTGTAATTTTCTTTGTCGGTTGTGTTTTTTAAAGTAACTCTTAAGTGTTATTAAATAATACGCATGATTTTACGATCCTCTTTTATTTTGTTATTAATGAAATAATAAAAAATGGCAATAAAAATCTATTTTTTCTTTGCATGTTAAAGTTGTAGCGTTTCTCGAAAATGTACATATTTAATTTTTCAACCTCAAATGTGGGAAAATAATACTGGTCGACAGATTTTTGTAACAGAAATAAAATTCTACGTTTCAAAAGGATTTCGGTGCACTTTTTGAGATATTCATGTCCAAAGAGGCGAAAAACGCGGTTTTTTGCCATATTCACTCCTCAATATCTTTAAAATTACTCACTTTCATTAAAAACTGATTAAATCTATTGAAAGCACGATCATTTCTCTTGAAGACAACGTTTTGCTTTTTCGGATATCTTGCTTGCAACTTGCAATATTGCAAATAAAGCTTCATTGGTTTTGCAAAATTTTCTCCATACAAAATAAATCGAAAATACGACTAAATTTTGCGTGACTGAAACAAAAATT
Source organism: Urophora cardui (assembly GCA_960531455.1). Taxonomy (NCBI): domain Eukaryota; kingdom Metazoa; phylum Arthropoda; class Insecta; order Diptera; family Tephritidae; genus Urophora; species Urophora cardui. The sequence continues at coordinate 83,473,940 of OY482673.1, forward strand.
CCAATCACTGGCCTACTATATATTTTCTATACTGAAATAAAAATAGTTCTACAGAGCAGCTACAAAACTTGATTTCAATTAAAACAGCGGTACAAATACTGCCTTTGATTTCGAAGACAAATACCTATATATAATTAAGATACACGAGAAAGCAAAGCGCTGTTTTGAAAAGAATTGATCGTTCTTTCAATAGCTGTAATCATCTTTTAATGAAAGTAAGTAATTTAATAGATTGAGCAGTGAATATAGCAAAAAATCGCATTTTTCGCCCATTTGACATAAATATTTCAAAACCTACACGTATTACCGAAAATCCGACTTCCGATTCAGATTCAGGGCACCGAAATCCTTTAGTCAAGTAGAATTTTATTTGAGTTAGAAATTTTTTTGGAAATTTTGTCGGCCTGTATAATTAATGTCCAAATCCCGGGATAAATCCCGGGATCCCGGGATTATAAAAAAAAATCTCGAAAATCCCGGGATCGTAAAATTCGGAAAAATTGGAATCCCTAGTTCGCGCCAGTAGCACGATTGGACACTATTAGGTTGGTATTGGCTTTAGCGGCAATTTGGCAATTTGTCGTAGTTAGTGCATATTTGAATGGAGAGTTAAGTCAGAGAGTGCACATGAAACGTATGCTATATGACATCTTACAGCAAATCATATCAAAGCACGGCTCAAGTGGCGATATTGGAAAAAGAGCTTTTAAGACATAGATGGCCAAAACTATCACATTCAAACATTTCTATTTTATGAAGCGATGAGAGATTGAGGAGAATAAGTCGCTCACGCGTCTCGTCAAAACAATGTTGCCAACATTTCCAATTTATGCGGAAAAGGGAATTTTAAGTAGAAGGGACTTTTTATAATGCAAATAGTGCGATAAGTAAATTTTTTCGACCGTAATGCTAAACGGCTTAACGTACATATCTATTAAAATATGATTTAAAATTAAATAGTAAGTAGTGAAAAAGTTTATTCATCCTTTTCTTACTATTTTATGTAAATTGTATACATATATGGTTATGGTTTCCGTGATTATAAAAAAAATTAATAAGATCATCGCTAAGGATATCCTCGAAAATACGGCTCGGTATGTACTATGTACACATATCTCATTTACTCATTATCCGGGAACTCAGATAATTAACTTAAGTAAGAATAAAAAAAATAATAATAAAATGGATAAATATTTCGCTTAAGCGATAATCTAATATTCGCAAGAGCTAAAGCAATCATGTAAGAGGCTGTTTTAACTTGTTTGCTCCAATTTGGTTTATAAATCGCCTGGGCGATATCACTATGACACACCAAACATTTTGCCCTCTTTTCCCCATTGCTAATTACTAAGATATCTTTTTCCCAATTTACGTTAAACGTTTTTCGCAGCAACCTGATTACTCGAAAGTAGCGCGTCGAATGAAGACGATCACAACCAAACCGCAGTGTCGGCATCACTGGTTCATACAAAATGCTTATATGTGTGCGTTAGCAGTGAAGCTTATCTTGTGTACGTGTGAAAGCAGAAGAGAAAAAATTGGCACGCGTGCCTGTGGGATGGCCATCTATGTCTTAAGATGATAAATGATTTAGTGATGGGCGAGTCCGAGATGTTTAGACAATCGAGAGAATCGCCGTCGTTGCAAAATCACAATCGAGTCAAAAGTTGACTCGCTCCTCGACTACGCAATCGAGATGTTTTAGCGATTGTTCCGAGTCGACGAGTCGGAGGTTATTTCGATGACATCTCGACTGCACAAGCGAGATGTTTTTGCGATTGTTCCGAGTCGGCGAGTCGTAGGTTGTTTCGATGACATCTCGACTACACAAGCGAGATGTTTTTGGGATAGTTCCGAGTCGGCGGCCGGCTGTTGTTTTGATGATATGTTTTAGTTGATAAAATAAACTGAATGAGGTTTGTTGATAAAGAAAGTAGAATTTTTAATGGAAGTGAGGCAAATACATAAATAAATTAACCAAATTGAAAAATATGCTATACATAGACGCTGCATTATTGCAATCACAACTAAAGAGTGTCGTGCATAATAATAATTAATTATTTAAACATTAATAAATTTTCTGAAGTGAGATGCTTATGAAACAAATGAATTTTACGAGTAGCAACAACGGCAATAGATTTATACCACTCTGTATGTTTTGTAAAGCAATTTTAATATTCAAGCGGCAACAACAAATATTATTTATTTTTTGCAGCGAGTCCGAGATGTTGTAGGGTTGCTTTGAAAACGAGAGGAATCGTTGGCGAGTCCGAGATGTTTTAGCGATTGCTTCGTCTGACGGCCATTTACGACTTGACTCGAATACGAATGAAAACCATCGAGAGCATTCGAGATGTTTCAACAATCGAGAGAATCGAATAAAACATCTCGGACTCGCCCATCACTAAAATGATTTGAGAGATGGTGGAAATACGTGCCGACTTAAGAAGGCATTATATGGTCTAAAACAGGCCGGACGGCAATGGTATGTTAAATTGAAATCAAAGTTATTAAGCATGGGATTGAAACCTACGAAAAATGAGCCGTGTCTATTTTTTTGCTGTTGCTAGTTTATATAGATGACCTCTTGATTGCGCCACGAGAAAAGAAGGTAATAAGAACTTTTAAACAACAACTCTTAAACGAATTTGAAATTAAAGATATTGGCAAGGCGAATTATTGTCTTGGACTAGAAATTAAACAGATGAATAATGTAATTACTGTAAAACAGACGGCATTGGTACATAAAAGAGCTTTTAAAACAATACGGGATGAGTCAATTTAATTCGGTTGTTACTCCATCGGAAGTTAATGTAGATTTTATTTCAAGTTTCGAAGAACTAGACAAAGATTGTCCATATCGAGAGTTGAGCGGCGCTCTTATGTATTTGTCCGTTGCTACTAGGCCAGACATATCTAATACGGTAGCGAGATTAGCACAATTTGTGAATAATCCAAATGAATGTCATTGGAATTCGGCAAAACGGGTGCTGAGATATCTTGCAGGTACAAGGTATATGAAAAGTCAGATAAACTGATGATGACTGGGGTGGATGCACTAAAGATCGTCGCTCATATACTGGCTACGCATACTTACTGAGCGGTGCAGCTATAAGTTGGAAACCACAGAAACAGCGTACGGTTGCTCTTTCATCGACGTAGGCTGAATATGTGAGTCTGTCAGAAGCAGTTAAAGAGGCAATTTATCTGCGCAGCCTTTTAATAGAAACTAGTATCGCCGGTGCTCGAAATTCGACCATGCAATTTATTTTTATACCTTTCATGAGAATGAAATGGTATTATAACTTAGTGCCAAAAAATTTTTGTCGAAAGTACCAGAAGGAAGCGTGGGGCACCCACCAAAATATATACCGATATGATCAGAATCACGAGCTGAGTCGATTAAGCCATGTCCGTCTGTCCGTCGGTCCGTCTGTCCGGCCGTCCGTCTGTGTGAACGCAAACTAGTCCCTCAGTTTTTGAGATATCTGAATGAAATTCGGAATACAGGTATGTTGTTATATGCAGCTGATCATTTGTCGGAACCGGCCGAATCGGACCACTATAACATATAGAAAACAACCGATTATTCAGATATACATGAAATTTTTGGATGTAATTTGTGCATAACTTCCCCATTTAAACAGCTAAAGACATGAAACTTTGAAGTAGACGTGCCCATTTTGGCCCAAACAAGGTTACCGAAAATTGTCAAGATCGGACCACTATAACATATAGTTCCACAACATCCGATTATTCAGATATACACATTTTGGTGTATAACTCCTCCATTTTAACAGCTAACGGCCTGAAATTTTGAAGTATTTGTACCCATATGGACCCAAACGGGATTGCCGAAAATTGTTAAGATCGGACCACTATAACCTATAGCTCCCCTACAACCGATTGTTCAGATATACACATTTTGGTGTATAACTCCTCCATTTTACCAGCTAACAGCGTGAAATTTTGAAGTATTTGTACCCATATGGGCCCAAACAGGGTTACCGAAAATTGTCAAGATCGGACCACTATAACATATAGCTCTCCTACAACCGATTGTTCAGATATGGACATTTTGGTGTATAACTCCTCCATTTTAACAGCTAACGGCGCGAAATTTTGAAGTATTTGTACCCATATGGGCCCAAATGGGATCACCGAAAATTGTTAAGATCGAACCACTATAACCTATAGCTCCCCTACAACCGATTGTTCAGATATACACATTTTGGTGTATAACTCCTCCATTTTAACAGCTAACGGCGTGAAATTTTGAAGTATTTGTACCCATATGGGCCCAAACAGGGTTACCGAAAATTGTCAAGATCGGACCACTATAACATATAGCTCCCCTACAACCGATTGTTCAGATATGGACATTTTGGTGTATAACTCCTCCATTTTAACAGCTAACGGCGTGAAATTTTGAAGTATTTGTACCCATATGAGCCCAAACGGGGTTACAGAAAATTGTCAAGATCGGACCATTATAACATATAGCTCCCATACAACCGATTGTTCAGATATGGACATTTTGGTGTATCACTCCTCCATTTAAATAGCCAAGACACCATTTTTTTCTAATAAATCTTTCCATAAATAACCCACAAAATTAAAATTATAAATTAAACTTAATCCGGCTATGTACAAATTAAAGGGAATCAAATTACCTATCGAATGGTATAAAAATGTTCGAAATCGGTTCAGTAGTTTTGAAGTAATTGCAATTTATAAAATACATAATATAAACTTTGACCTATAATAACTTTTGTTGTTGTTGTATCCAAAAAACAAAAATTCACTTTAATACTCAGCTTAGCCATCTTTATCAATCCTCATACTTTGTTTTTATACTCAGCTGTACTAGTACACAGAGTATTATAATTTTGATTTCATAACGGTGGATTGTAACATAATGAAATAATCGAGATAAGTAGGTATGGACTTATATATATCAAAATGATCAGGGTGAAGAGAGAAATCGATTGAGCCATGTCCGTCCGTCCGTCCGTCCGTCCGTCCGTACGCACGATAACTCGCGTAAAAATTGAGATATTTTGATGAAATTTGAAATGCAAGTTGGTATCGAGACTGGGACGGTTGGTATTGAAAATGGGCGAAATCGGAAAATGACCACGCCCACTTTTCCTATATAGAAAAAATCGGAAATTTGGTATCTCAGCCACTAATATAGCTAGAGTGATAAAATTTTACCCACGTATTGAGCTCAGGCCCTTATGAAGAAATTTGATGAAGTTTTGGAAAATGGGCGGTGCCACGCCCACTTATTAAGGGTCAAACATTGAAAGTTTTATATGTCATAACTCAGAAACCGTTGAAGATATATCGATGAAATTTGGTACGCGTAATTTGCTTACTTAGACAGATATTTCGACGGAAAATTATCAAAATCGGTTGACGGCCACGCCCACTTTTATATATGGGTATTATAAAGTGACCTAATAAAATCATTTTAAGCGATATCTCTGTCAAATATAAAGATCTATCACTGAAATTTTGTGGCAGGAGTCCAACTACGGACATAAAACAAAAAGTACAAAAATTTTGGCAAATGGGCGGTGCCACGCCCACTTATTAAGGGGCAAACATTGAATGTTTTATATGTCATAACTCAGAAACCGTTGAAGATATATCGATGAAATTTGGTATGCGTAATTTGCTTACTTAGACAAATGTTTTGGCGAAAAATTATCAAAATCGGTTGACGGCCACGCCCACTTTTATATATGGGAACTATAAAGGGGCCTAATAAAAACATTTTAAGCGATATCTCTGTCAAATATAAAGATCTGTCAATGAAATTTTGTGGCAGGAGTCCAACTACGGACATAAAACAGAAAGTATAAAAAATTTGGCAAATGGGCGGTGCCACGCCCACTTATTAAGGGGCAAATATTGAAGGTTTTATAGGCCATAACTCTTCTTCTTCTTGATTGGCGCTTAACCGTCTAGACGATTCTGGCCGAGTCCAACAGCGCGCGCCAATTGCTTCTGTTTCGTGCAGCATGGCGCCACTTGGGAACACATAGGGAGGCAGCATCGCTGTCCACCTGATTTTCCCAACGCAGTGGAGGTCTCCCTTTTCTTTTGCGTTCAGCGGGTTTTGATAGAAATGCTTTCTTGGCCGGAGCGCCTTCGTCCATTCTCACGACATGACCTGCCCAACGCAGCCGCTGGATCTTTGTTCGCTGAACAATGTCGATGTCTGTGTAAAGCTCGTACAGCTCATCGTTAAATCTCCGTCGATACTCGCCCACGCCAACGCGCAAAGGTCCATAAATCTTACGAAGAACTTTTCTCTCGAATACTCCAAGTGCCATCTCATCTGATTTTGAAATTGTCCATGCTTCTGCGCCGTACATGAGGACTGGAACGACGAGCGTCCTGTAGAGTGTGATTTTTGGAGGATGGCTCCGTGTGTAGAAGTCCACGTAAGTGGGGAAAGCTTCTGACTGCCATCCACCTGGGGGTGGCCAGAGCGATTCTTCTGCATGCGGAGCAAGCAGCTCACGACTTCCGCGCAGTGTCCTCTGGATAGCCACCGAACACCCGTTTGGTGGTGAACTAAAGTGAGAAGGCGACAACTCGACAAGACCACTCCGACATATTCGGTTTAAGGGCTTGTTGAGGGGAATAACTGCAGCGTCTGTTCACCAGAAGGTGCGGCTGCGAGCGGGCGTCTGTCTTGGAGCAAGCGGCTCGCTATATAAACGTATAACAATATACAACTCCCGCAGGGCGGGTTGTGCGTCGGGCTTGGGACCCACCACGTAAAAAATCCTATCCAATGAAAAATCCAACAAGGCCATAACTCAGAAACCGTTAAAGATATATCGATGAAATTTGGTACGCGTGCTATATTTACTTAGCCAAATGTGTGGACGAAAAATTACCAAAATCGGTTGACGACCACGCCCACGTTTATATATGGGTATTATAAAGTGACCTAATAAAATCATTTTTAGCGATATCTCTGTGAAATATAAAGATAATTCATTGAAATTTTGTGACATGAGTTCTACAATAGACCGGAAACAAAAAATAAAAGAAGTTTATAAAATGGGCGTGGCACCGCCTCTTTTTAGACAAAGGAATATACGAGCCTATTACTCGACAAATGACTGAGATATTATGACGAAACTTGGTTTATGCACTTTTATAACATGTGTTAATAGACACGCAAAAATGTATTGAAATCGGTTTATGACCACGCCTACTTTTTAACAAAGATATTTCTGGAAACCCCTTTTGGAATTTGTAACGTGAAGTCTTTGTAACTAAAAGTCATAGAGGGATGCAATTTTGCACTAACAATAATATTTATATGCTTATTTGGATGATTGATACAAATTTTAAAAATGGGCGTGGCTGCGCCCTGTTTATGCAGCACTCGTTTCATATAAAATACACCCTAATCGAACAAACGCAAACAAACAATGAAAGCATACAGCTGAGTATCTAATGTTCGATTCCACTCGAACTTAGGCTTCCTTACTTGTTTTATTTTATAATTTTCAAAATTTCATATTTGTACCAGATCATGCTTACTGCTTTCAACTTTGCGGGGCTGGGGGCAGTTCAAAACGTCATCCTATCGCCATAAAATTTTGTGGGGTTCATTAACTCGTATAAAGGCAACTTTTCATTGCTGGTACGTTCAAAAAAAGAACAAAAAAAAATCTCCATATGGTTTCACTCCACCTTAATGTACATACATAGGTAACTTTTCATTTCCCCACTCATGAAAGGTATGAAGTCTTCGGTACGGCCGAGGGCAGCCGCGCTTTTACTTGTTTCAACTTTGTATTGGTACAAAAATTATATTATTATGAATTCTGAAATTTCCCATGTATTTTGTTATTGTAATTGGTAGAGTGTAATGTCAAAATGATATTTCGCTGTGGTAAAAATCTGAATTCGCTTGGGGCTCGTCCATTCATTTTGGCCATGATGTGAATTCGCTTTGATTTTGACATTACACTCTACCTTTGTAAATAAAAAAAGAAGTTTTTCAATTCTCCGCCGAGCCTACCTGTTAGCACTCTCTTTGATTTTTCGCAAAAGGCGATATTTGGCAGCGTTGATTTTGATCTGAGCGTAAACTGGGCCAATGCATATAAAAGAGAGAGAGCGCTTTTAAATTAAAGCGACTCTTCAACTGTGTTTACAATATTTGTAAACACGTTTACGATATCTATTTCTCTTAACTAACAATTTTATTTATTAATTATAAACAAATTAAATAATTTATAGAAAAAATTATATGCCTATGCACTGCTCCTGACTCATACGAACACATCCATATCAATTTTATGTGGATATGAGTATGTTAAATATGCTAAACAGCCTGGCAATTGTTCGTATGGGAAAAATGTTAGCCTATTAATATATAGATTGGTGTCCAAAAGTTCGCTGATATAACAATATATATAGCCAACAGAGGGGCAGAGTGCTTGGCAAATGATCCCCTTTTTCACGCGAGGACGAAACGTATCGACATCAAACATAATTTTGTCAGAGAATGTGTCAGTGCGGGACTACTGTCTCTAAAGCATGGTAGCGGATGTGATGACAAAACCACTAGCCAGAGCTAATCATGAGAAGTAGAGCTGCAAAACTATCGATAGTCGGACCACTCGATAGTTTCGATAGTCGAAAAAAAAACTATCGATACTATCGATAGTTTTTTATGAATATTTCACTAAAATAAAAAGAGGGATGGTTTTGTTTACAGTTTTCTTTCCAAAAAGTCTTTAATTTTTTACGCAAAACAATAATGAAATAAAAGATCAAATAAGAATTAGATACTTCACTTACACTGAGAGAAAAATCAATAAAAAGTTGGTTAATAGTACTAATTTCACACTTGAAATGGAATCAATGTGAATTTTGTTTAATATTACCATTACCATTGTTGATATATTAGACAGTGTTTTTGGTTATATTAACCATGATATTTGTTGATATAAAAAAATGTTCGTTCAAATCTTCAACCAATTTCTTGTTACTATTAAGCAATTTCTTGGTTATATTTTTATGCCAGTAGCAGCACTGCTATGTATGATCTATAAGAGAGTGTTAATATGTTAACTGAATAACAAAGAAAATTCCAAATGCTCACTCTCTCGCTGTCTGCAATTCGGGTCCAGCCATTCAACTTCGTCAAGCACAAACGGTGTTGAAGGCGATGGTAACAACAGAGCCGAAGCCATAAAGCTTCGTAAATATTTTTACTTTTTTTTTTAGATATGAATTAACCAATATTTTCGTTAATATAACAAATATACACGTTGGGGAAACCAACTTTCTGTTTGATATTGATTGTTACCAAAATATTGGTTAATGGTACAATGAAAATGTACATATTACATTTTTTATACTCAGCTGTACTAGTACACAGAGTATTATACTTTTAATCACATAACGGTGGATTGTAACAGATTGAAATAATCGAGATAGATATAGACTTATATATATCAAAATGATCAGGGTGAAAAGAGAAATCGATTGAGCCATGTCCGTCCGTCCGTCCGTCTGTCCTTCCGTCCGCCTCTAAACACTCTAACTCGCGCAAAAATTGAGATATTTTCATGAAATTTGGAATGCAAGTTGCTATCGACACTGGGACGGTTGGCATTGAAAATGGGCGAAATCGGACCATGACCACGCCCACTTTTCCTATATAGAAAAAATCGGAAATTTGGTATCTCTAAAGCTAGAGCAATGAAAATTTACCCACGTGTTGAGCTCAGGCCCCTAAGAAGAAATTTGATGAAATTTTGGAAAATGGGCGGTGCCACGCCCACTTATTAAGGGTCAAACATTGAAAGTTTTATATGTCATAACTCAGAAACTGTTGAAGATATATCGATGAAATTCGGTACGCGTTATTTACTTAGACAAAAGTTTTGACGGAAAATTGTCAAAATCGGTTGACAGCCACGCCCACTTTTATATATGTGAACTATAAAGGGGCCCAATAAAAGCATTTTAAGCGATATCTCTGTCAAATATAAAGATCTATCACTGAAATTTTGTGGCAGGAGTCCAACTACGGACATAAAACAAAAACCACAAAAATTTTGGAAAATGGGCGGTGCCACGCCCACTTATTAAGGGGCAAATATTGAAAGTTTTATAAGCCATAACTCAGAAACCGTTAAAGATATATCGATGAAATTTGGTACGCGTGATATACACATTTACTTAGGCAAATGTGTGGGCGAAAAATTACCAAAATCGGTTGACGGCCACGCCCACTTTTATATATGTATATTACAAAGTGGCCCAATAAAAACATTTTAAGCGATATCTCTGTAAAATATAAGGATATATCATTGAAATTTTATAGCAGGAGTCCAACTGCGGACATAAAACGAAAAACACAAAAATTTTGGAAAATGGGCGTGGCACCGCCTCTTTTTAGAAACAGGAATATACGAGATTTCTGAGGCCATAACTCAACAAATAATTTATATATAAAGACGAAACTTGGTGTGTACACTTTTATTACTTGATGTAATACATGTTGAAAATTTTAGCGAGATCGGTTGACGACCACGCCCACTTTTATATATGTGTATTATAAAGTGACCTAATAGAAACATTTTAAGCGATATCTTTGTCAAATATAAAGATTATTCATTGAAATTTTGTGGCATGAGTTCCACAATAGACCGGAAACAAAAAATAGAAAAATTTTGGAAAATGGGCGTGGCACCGCCTCCTTTTGGACAATGGGATATACGAGATTTCTTAGCCTATAACTCGACAAGTAATTGAGATATTATGACGAAACTTGGTTTATACACTTTTACAACTTGTGTTAATAGACACGCAAAAATTTATTGAAATCGGTTTATGACCACGCCTACTTTTTAACAGATATTTCTGGAACACTCTTTGGGAATGTGTAACGTGACATCTTTGTAACTAGAAGTCATAAAGGAATGAAATTTTGCACAAAGAATAATATTTATATGCTTAGTTGGATGACTGATAAAAATGTTGAAAATGGGCGCGGCTTCGCCCACTTTATGCAGCACTCGCTTTATATAAAATACACCGTGTTTCCATCAAACGCAAACAAACAATGAACGCATACAGCTGAGTATCTAATGTTCGATTCCACTCGAACTTAGGCTTCCTTACTTGTTCAATTTAAAATTTGCACTTGATTTGAAAAAGGTTTTATTTGACTTGAAAACGCTATAGTAATAAAACTAAAAGTAGTACATTTGTTTTTTAGCATATTTGGCGCTGACTAGTACATAAGGCACATTGTTTATACATTTCATTAATGTAAAATACCGATAATCAAAAGGCACACTGTTTAAATATTTCATTAATGTAGAATACACTATGCTTTAAATAAATAAAAAAACAAAAAAATACGAAGAATTTCAGTTATTGGGGAGGATAGGTATGGGCCTGCTGAGCACAGAACAAGTTTTTTTTTTTTTTAATTTTTTGTATGGTTACGTTTTTGAGATAACGGTAATATTGTGTTTTTTGTTATCACTTTATTCAAAAATTATGTTCGCTGGAGTTACGCTTCTAACAATATACAACTTGTAGTAATTGAACCACACCTCGCTAAATTACATCTGGTCAATGTCAAAATTTTTAATTTTTTGCAGGGACCGATTTTAATCGTTATTTTCATTTCTTCGGATGAAAAAATCATTATGAAAACTTCGTTAACAATAAAATGCAAGTATGCCGATACAATGATTTTAGAACATTCTATCCAAATATGAGCTCATCTTTATTCTAAAGATTTTTATTTTTTAAATTTTTAAATAACCATTATTTACGATTTTTATTTTTTCGATCAAAAATAATTTTTATTATTGAATTTAAATTTTTCCGATGAAACTTGATCGATATTTTATGATTTTTATTTTTTCGATCAGAAATAATTGTTATAATTGGATTTAAATTTTTCCGATCAACTTTAATCAATATTTTTTTATTTTTTCTCCAATCATAGTAAACTTTTTCAAACGTTAGTGAATCCTATATTTGATGGCGATTGTGCCAACATTGGCGCAGTTCTATTTGAGAACAAAACTTGCAAAAAAAAACAAGTTTTTAGAGTTTATTATAATCGGAAAAATTTAAATCCAATAATAACAATTATTTTTGATCGAAAAAATAAAAATCATAAAATATCGATCAAGTTTCATAGGAAAAATTTAAATCCAGTAATAACAATTATTTTTGATCGAAAAAATAAAAATCATAAAATATCGATCAAATTTCATTGAAAAAATAAAAATCAAATTATAACGATTAAAAATGATTTTTTTTTTATAAAAATGATAATCGTTACGGTCCCTGATTTTTTGCGATTTTTGAAAAAGTTTTGATTTTCAAATTAAGTTTTTTATAAACACTTGTAAAAATCAGAAAAGTTTTATTTTTTAAAAATTCGCCCGTTTAATTGTTAACGTAATATCAAGGATATCTGATAAAAACATTATTTTTAGCGATTTCTTTCATGTGAAATAAAAAGGATATTTTATGGACGAAAAACTCGGTTAGATGACTCATCCGTGTATAGACAAAAGATAAAATTTGTTTGTGACTTCACCCTCTCATAGGGTTAGCGGTAATCAGAGGTTAAGTAAACGGCCCTTAAGCTAAAGATATAGATACTTATGTATTGTGGAACGATTTTTCGTCATCCCTTGTGAAAAAATCGTTCCACAATACATCATATTCCTACCCCGTCGGAAAACCAAGCAAAAAAAAGGAATAATCAAAATTACATAACTATTGCTTGTCATTTTATATCAGAAGATTTCAAATTGCGAGTAGCTGTACTGTAGACACAAAAGCTGCTGTCAGATACAAATCATTCCGCAGCTAATATATTGGAAACCTTGCACCATGTTCCATGCGAGTTACCGTGTTTTGCACCTTCATTGAATCTAGCTGTGCGAGCAAATTGTTTCTCATTTTAAAGGCAGTACTATTGAATATGAGAGGTTTAAGGCCGCGCAAGAAGTCTATAGTGTTTTGCAAAAAAAAAGTTGTAAAACGACGCTCTATACACGGATGAGTCATATAACCGAGTTTTTAGTCCATAAAATATCCTTTTTGTTTCACATGAAAGAAATCGCTAAAAATAATGTTTTTTATCAGATATCTTTGATATTACGTTAACAATTAAACGGGCTAATTTTTAAAAAATAATTTTTTTCTGATTTTTACAAGTTTTTATAAAAAACTTAATTTGAAAATCAAAACTTTCAAAAATCGGAAAAAATTAAAAATTTTGCATTGACCAGATGTCATTTAGCGAGGTGTGGTTCAATTACTACAAGTTGTATATCGTTAGAAGCGTGGATTTTAGTCGCCTCTTACGACAGACATCCCTTACCACGGGTATATTCTAAGCCCCCTAAACCGCTGGGGTATTAATTTGACCGATTTGATATCGAAATCCAACTCCTCCCTAACATTCAGTATTCTTCTCTTGGGACAAAACTACAAGAATAAATAGGGATAACCATCGATAGTGGAAAAAAACTATCGATAGTGACACGAAAAGAAAACTATCGATACTATCGATAGTGCCATCGATAGTTTTGCAGCTCTAATGAGAAGTGCCTTATTGGACTTGGCTTATGTTATGTTCAGACACAACCTTAATTGAACATTAAGAGCCTTCATTCAATTTTCAAGCCCAATGATTCTCAATTTACCATACAAAAATTGACCAAGTTAATGCTTCATTAGAAATTAATGAGTTGTTAATGAAGAACAATTCTGCATGCAACCCTGTTAAAAGGTTTGTTTCATAAGTAAAATGAAATGTCATGAAAAGAGAAATGTGATTAGCGTCAGTGTCCACTAAACAGGTTGGTTCGTCAGATCAGCTGCATTCTTGTTCTTCTTCATCACCTATCAAATTTGTTTTTATTTCTGCTTATTTTATACATGCATTCGTGTTTACGATTGGTAAAAATTGTGAGATGAATGTCAAATTATTTCGTCCTCCTTGCAATTTTGACATTTAGGTCACGAGAGTTTGATATTCAGCTCACGGCGTGTATGTGTGTATGTATCTTGAACCGACCTGTTAAATGGGCCAAGTAAATTAAATATGTCTGAACACCAAATCTAAAGATGTTCAATCAACCCCAATTGACTTAATTAATTTTTATGTCTGAACATGATATTATCGGCATAAATGACTAGCATATTGAGAGAGCGTGTTGGACTTAAATTAATTTCGTCGCTTTACAATATTATGCATGTCATTTTCTATTTTTCTTTGCTTTGACATCATTCATAAATGTCATCACACTTTACTTTGTAATTTCCTTTTTGCTTGTGAAGTAAATACTTCCGTTTGAATTGTGACCTCGTGCACAGTGGTCCCAATTCCATTTTTGTTTTGCATAAATTCAACTAATGCGGCTACGCAGTTGAAAGTTGATAAATCCTATAGCAATGGCATATGGAAGAAAAAATAGCAAATATCTGATCAATCAGGCCACGCCCACCGTGACCGCCAGTAGGGTGTCCCTTCCAGGTATGAGAAAAATTTCCTTTTGAGATACTAGGTCTTTTTTTTTCAAGCGCATATACATCTGCGTTTGCGCTTAAAAAAGAACGCACATCCGCAATTGTGTAAAGTCCATGAAAACACTTGGCAGCACTGCTCCACAAATGTCAAATTATAAGAAAAAGTTTGCAGAACTATACAGATACATATTTATTTTAATTGTTTACGGAAAAAGTGAAAAATGCAAGCGGTAAGAAAAGCTTTTGTAAATGAAACAATTTTAAATAATTTAATAAATTCAACGAACTCTTAATTGTTTTCAGAATTCCGAAAGCGTATTGCAAGATATAAGTAAGTAGTTGATTTTTCCATTTTTCGACGAGAGAAGTTAGTTACTATAAGTACTATCGAACTTACACAAAATAACTCAGAACAAAAAAAGACACTGAAGATGGCGCATATTAGCCGAAACCGGTTTGTCTCCAAACCAAACTTGACAAGGGATGAGTGAAGATCGTTCCACAATACATCATATTCCTACCCTGTCGGAAAAACAAGCAACCAAAAAGTATACAATTACCTTTCGTCAACTTGGAAATTTATTTGGAGTAACAAAATCATCGGCCTGGCAAATTGTTCGCCGCGTTAGTTCTTGGCTAATTACGATTAGTCATGAGTACATCAAATGGCCGCAAGATGAAGAAGTAATGAGGACTTGCCGCAAATTTTACGAAAAACGACAAATCCCCAACGTTATTGGAGCAATAGATTGCACACATATTTCCATAAAAGCGCCTTATATCGGAAAAGAAAACTATTTTGATAGGAAGCAAAATTACAGTTTGGTGTTGCAAGCTGTTGTAGATGTAGATAAAAATTTTTTTAGATATTTACTGCGGCGAACCAGGACCTTTGCACGAAAGTCGTGTTATTAGAAGATCATCACTTTTCGCAAGAGCTGAACAAAACTATGAGGAAATGTTTCCAAATTTAACCTTTTTACTTGGAGATTCGGCTAATTTAGTACGAAGTGGTTAGTTCCTCCATATAAAGATAATAGTCACCTAACGGATCTTCAGAGGAGTTTTAATTAGCGACTTTCACATACTCGCGTGGCTGTGGAAAACGCATTCGGTTTGCTCAAAACGCGATTCCGACGTTTGCTTAAGTTTACAGAGCACACTGATCTTAATGCGGTTACAAACTTAATTTGTAGTATTTGCGTTATGCATAATAAGGGACGACATTGGTGAGGAAGAAAATGCAGAGCCAGTTCACTTAAGTTATGAATTTGAATTAGTAAATTTTGATAATTCACACATAAGCCGACGAGATGAATTGTTCAATTATCTTTACCAAAATACCTAGCCCCTTTATAAAACCATATCAATTAAAACAAATTTTTTAATTATCACAAAATAAAAATTCTCTTATTCATTGGCTATTTGCATATGTACATGCATATATACATAATTATCACAAAATAAAAATTCTCTTATTCATTGGATAATTGCATATGTACATATATACATAGTTATCACAAAATAAAAATTCTCTATTCATTGGCTATTTGCATATGTACATATATACATAATTATGACAAAATAAAATTCTCTTATTCATTGGCTATTTGCATATGTACATATATACATAATTATCACAAAATAAAATTCTCTTCTTCATTGGATACTAGCAAATACCCGTCCCGCTTCGCAGCGAAGAAAAATGTTTTTATGTTGTAACTAGCTGACCCGGCAGACGTTGTTCTGCTAAAATTTATGCCTATGAAGCCTAAAGAAAAGTCTTTGATTACCGTATTGCTAACCATTATCTTAGAGTCCATGTTAATGACTGCGAATAACAAAAAATTTTCTATTCTCTGAATAAAAGTTATAGTTATATTCGCCGCGACAAACCTATTTCCCCCGATCCCTATCTCTATCTCAATCCCTATCTCTATTTCTGTCTCAATCTTAATCTCAATCTCAATCTTTATCCCTATCACCATCCCTATCCCTATCCCTATCCCTATCCCTATCCCTATCCCTATCCCTATCCCTATCCCTATCCCTATCCCTATCCCTATCCCTATCCCTATCCCTATCCCTATCCCTATCCCTATCCCTATCCCTATCCCTATCCCTATCCCTATCCCTATCCCTATCCCTATCCCTATCCCTATCCCTATCCCTATCCCTATCCCTATCCCTATCCCTATCCCTATCCCTATCCCTATCCCTATCCCTATCCCTATCCCTATCCCTATCCCTATCCTTATCCTTATCCTTAACCTTAACCTTATCCTTATCCTTATCCTTATCCTTATCCTTATCCTTATCCTTATCCTTATCCTTATCCTTATCCTTATCCTTATCCTTATCCTTATCCTTATCCTTATCCTTATCCTTATCCCTATCTCTATCTCTATATCTATCTCTGTCTCTATCTCTACCTCTATCTCTATCTCTATCTCTATCTCTATCTCTATCTCTATCTCTATCTCTATCTCTATCTCTATCTCTATCCCTATCTCTATCTCTATCTCTATCTCTATCTCTATATCTATATCTATCTCTATCTCTATCTCTATCTCTATCTCTATCTCTATCTCTATCTCTGTCTCTATCTCTATCGCTATCTCTATCTCTATGTCTATCTCTACCTCTATCTCTATCTCTATCTCTACCTCTATCTCTATCTCTATCTCTATCTCTATCTCTATCTCTATCTCTATCTCTATCTCTATCTCTATCTCTATCTCTATCTCTATCTCTATCTCTATCTCTATCTCTATCTCTATCTCTATCTCTATCTCTATCTCTATCCCTATCCCTATCCCTATCCCTATCCCTATCCCTATCCCTATCCCTATCCCTATCCCCATATCCCTATCCCTATCCCTATCCCTATCCCTATCCCTATCCCTATCCTTATCCTTATCCCTATCCCTATCCCTATTGTATATACATACAACCAGCTGAATGAATTTATTTTCTGTAGCTGAGTAGTGTAAGACCTCGACGTTGAATAAACTCCTCCCACTCAACACCTTGGCTAAATTTAAATTTAAATTTAAAAAATCCGCACGTCATGTGGATGCGCCCCTCGTGCGGTAGGGCGGGTGGAGGGTAACCGTTGGGTTTATTATTATTATTATTATTATCCTATCCCTATCCCTATCCCTATCCTTATCCCTATCCCTATCCCTATCCCTATCCCTATCCCTATCCCCATCCCTATCCCTATCCCTATCCTTATCCTTATCCCTATATCTATCCCTATCCCTACCCCTATCCCTATAGCTACCTACCTTTACCTTACTGGGACCGTCCATCACCATCCGGGCTCACTACTTTAGCCATCTCTGGGAAACAGCCTTAGAAATCACAATGACAATGGCTGTATGTGGAAGCTTGCTCAACGCTTTTCATTTGCTACCAATATTGCTCGGAAACATTCAGGGGTTATCCGGGTCCATGCTTTGACCCAAATCTTGGAACCCGGTCTAGGCATCACTATTTAAAAAGCTATTTGTTGAAGTCCTCCTCAACAGCTTTCATTTGATATCAATATCGCTCAGAAATTTTCCAGGGTCACTCGGTCCCAGGTTTTAACCCATATCTGGGAACCCGGCCTAGGTATCGCAATGAAAATAACTTTATGTTTCATTTGATACCAATATTGCTCGAAGACTTGCTGGATCGATCTGGGTCTTCATTTAGGCCTGTATTCCGAGAAGCTTCCTTTTTTCGAAATTCTATATACCCTATTATGTGCACTAACACCACATGAATCTACTGTGAATATTTCATAAAGAACGGATGGTTACTTTGGGAGTTTATAAAGGACACACATCCACAGATGCACACATACACACATACACACCGATTTTTCCAATTTTCGGACTTTTCCGGAGGGATTTTCCAAAATTTTCTTCCGTACGAACCATCTCCTCGAGAATACGAACAACTGACAAAAAATTTTACAGAAATCGGCCCAGCCGTTCTCATCTGATGAGGTTAGTAACATTTTTTACACCATTTTTATACTCAGCTGTACTAGTACACAGAGTATTATAGTTTTAATCACATAACGGTGGATTGTAACAGAATGAAATAACCGAGATAGATATAGACTTATATATATCAAAATGATCAGGGTGAAAAGAGAAATCGATTGAGCCATGTCCGTCCGTCCGTCCGTCCGTCCGTCCGTCCGTCTGTCCGTCCGTCCGTCTGTAAACACTCTAACTCGCGCAAAAATTGAGATATTTTGATGAAATTTGGAATGCAAGTTGGTATCGAGACTGGGACGGTTGGTATTGAAAATGGGCGAAATCGGACCATGACCACGCCCACTTTTCCTATATAGAAAAAATCGGAAATTTGGTATCTCAGTCCCTAATATAGCTGGAGCGATAAAATTTTACCCACATGTTGAGCTCAGGCCCCTATGAAGAAATTTTATGAAATTTTGGAAAATGGGCGGTGCCACGCCCACTTATTAAGGGTCAAACATTGAAAGTTTTATGAGTCATAACTCAGAAACCGTTGAAGATATGTCGATGAAATTTGGTACGCGTGATTTACTTACTTAGGCAAATGTTTTGACGGAAAATTGTCAAAATCGGTTGACGGCCACGCCCACTTTTATATATGTGTATTATAAAGTGACCTAATAAAAACATTTTAAGCGATATCTCTGTCAAATATAAAGATCTATCACTGAAATTTTGTGACATGATTCCAACTATGAACATAAAACGAAAACCACAAAAATTTTGGAAAATGGGCGGAGCCACGCCCACTTATTAAGGGGCAAACATTGAAAGTTTTATGAGTCATAACTCAGAAACCGTTGAAGATATATCGATGAAATTTGGTACGCATGATATATTTACTTAGGCAAATGTGTGGACGAAAAATTACCAAAATCGGTTGACGACCACGCCCACTTTTATATATGTGTATTATAAAGTGGCCTAATAAAAACATTGTAAGCGATATCTTTGTCAAATATAAAGATAATTCATTGACATTTTGTGACATGAGTTCCACAATAGACCGGAAACATAAAATAGACAAATTTTGGAAAATGGGCGTGGCACCGCCTCCTTTTGGACAAAGGAATATACGAGATTTATTAGCCTTTAACTCGACCAATAATTGAGATATTTTGACGAAACTTGGTTTATACACTTTTATAACTTGTGTTAATAAACACGCAAAAATTAATTGAAATCGGTTTATGACCACGCCTACTTTTTAACAGATATTTCTGGAATACCCTTTGGGAGTTTGTAACGTGACATCTTTGTAACTAGAAGTCATAAAGGAATTAATTTTTGCACAAAGAATAATATTGATATGCTTAGTTGGATGACTGATAAAAATTTAGAAAATGGGCGTGGCTACGCCCACTTTATGCAGCACTCGCTTTATATAAAGTACACCGTGTTTCCATCAAACGCAAACAAACAATGGAAGCATACAGCTGAGTATCTAATGTTCGATTCCACTCGAACTTAGGCTTCCTTACTTGTTATATATATAGATGAGGGTTTCCATCTACATTTCCCTCTCTCTTTCTTTTTCCTTTACCTTTACCTTTATCTTTAAATTTACCTTTATCTTTACCTTTACCTTTATCTTTACATTTACCTTTACCTTTACCTTTACCTTTACCTTTACCTTTACCTTTACCTTTACCTTTACCTTTACCTTTACCTTTACCTTTACCTTTACCTTTACCTTTACCTTTACCTTTACCTTTACCTTTACCTTTACCTTTACCTCTACCTTTACCTTTACCTTTACCTTTACCTTTACCTCTACCTTTACCTTTACCTTTACCTTTACCTTTACCTTTACCTTTACCTTTACCTTTACCTTTACCTTTACCTTTACCTTTACCTTTACCTTTACCTTTACCTTTACCTTTACCTTTACCTTTACCTTTACCTTTACCTTTACCTTTACCTTTACCTTTACCTTTACCTTTACCTTTACCTTTACCTTTACCTTTACCTTTACCTTTACCTTTACCTTTACCTTTACCTTTACCTTTACCTTTACCTTTACCTTTACCTTTACCTTTACCTTTACCTTTACCTTTACCTTTACCTTTACCTTTACCTTTAACTTTAACTTTACCTTTACCTTTACCTTTACCTTTACCTTTACCTTTACCTTTACCTTTACCTTTACCTTTACCTTTACCTTTACCTTTACCTTTACCTTTACCTTTACCTTTACCTTTACCTTTACCTTTACCTTTACCTTTACCTTTACCTTTACCTTTACCTTTACCTTTACCTTTACCTTTACCTTTACCTCTACCTTTACCTTTACCTTTACCTTCACCTTTACCTTTACCTTTACCTTTACCTTTACCTTTACCTTTACCTTTACCTTTACCTTTACCTTTACCTTTACCTTTACCTTTACCTTTACCTTTACCTTTACCTTTACCTTTACCATCTATCACCATCCGGGCCCACTACTTGAACCATCCCTGAGAAACCGACTTAAAAAATAACAATGAAAATATCTGTATGTTGAAGCCCTGCTCGACACCTTTCATTTGCTACCAATATCGCTCGGAAATATTAAGGGGTCATCCGGGTCCACGTTTTGACCCATATCTCGGGACCCGGCCTAGCCATCGCAATGAAAATAACTCTATGTTGAAGGCCTGCTCAGCACCTTTCATTTGATACCAATATTACTCAAAGACTTGCTGGGTCACTCTGGGTCCACATTTGGGCCTATATTCCGGGAAGTTCCCACTTTTCGGAAAGTCTGTATACCCTATCACCAGCGCATATACCATATGAATCTACTGTGAAAATTTCATAAAGATCGGTTGATTACTTTGGGAGTCCATAAATAACACACACACACACATTCATTTTTATACTCAGCTGTACTAGTACACAGAGTATTATAGTTTTAATCACATAACGGTGGATTGTAACAGAATGAAATAATCGAGATAGATATAGACTTATATATATCAAAATGATCAGGGTGAAAAGAGAAATCGATTGAGCCATGTCCGTCCGTCCGTCCGTCTGTCCGTCTGTAAATACTCTAACTCGCGCAAAAATTAAGATATTTTGATGAAATTTGAAATGGAAGTTGGTATCGATACTGGGACGGTTGGTATTGAAAATGGGCGAAATCGGGCCATGACCACGCCCACTTTTCCTATATAGAAAAAATCGGAAATTTGGTATCTCAGTCACTAATATAGCTGGAGCGATGAAATTTTACCCACGTGTTGAGCTCAGGCCCCTAGGAAGAAATTTGATGAAATTTTGGAAAATGGGCGGTGCCACGCCCACTTATTAAGGCCCAAACCTTGAAAGTTTTATTTGTCATAACTCAGAAACCATTGAAGATATATCGATGAAATTTGGCACGCGTGATTTACTTACTTAGGAAAACGTTTGGACGGAAAATAGTTAAAATCGGTTGACGGCCACGCCCACTTTTATATATGTGTATTATAAAGTGGCCTAATAAAAACATTTTAAGCCATATCTCTGTCAAATATAAAGATCTATCATTGAAATTTTGTCGCATGAGTCAAACTATGGACATAAAACAAAAAACACAAAACTTTTGGAAAATGGGCAGTGCCACGCCCACTTATTAAGGGGCAAACATTGAATGTTTTATGAGTCATAACTCAGAAACCGGTGAAGATATATCGATGAAATTTGGTACGCATGATATACTTAATTAGGCAAATGTTTGGACGAAAAATTTCCAAAATCGGTTGACGGCCACGCCCACTTTTATTTATGTGTGTTATAAAGTGGCCTAATAAAAACATTTTAAGCGATATCTATGTCAAATATAAAGATATATCATTAAAATTTTATGGCAGGAGTCTTACTACGAACATAAAATAAAAACCGTAAAAATTTTGGAAAATGGGCGTGGCACCGCCTCTTTTTAGAAGCAGGAATACACGAGATTCCTTAGCCTATAACTCGACAAATAATTGATATATAATGACGAAACTTGGTGTGTACACTTTTATTGCTTGTGGTAATACATGCTCAAAATTTTGGAGAAATCGGTTTGATGGCCACGCCCTCTTTTATATATGGGTGTTATAAAGTGGCCCAATAAAAACATTTTAAGCGATATCTTTGTCAACTGTAAAGATAATTCATTGAAATTTTGTGACATGAGTTCCACAATAGAGCGGAAACATAAAATAGACAAATTTTGGAAAATGGGCGTGGCACCGCCTCCTTTTGGACAAAGGGATATACGAGATTTCTTAGCCTTTAACTCGACAAATAATTGAGATATTATGACGAAACTTGGTTTATATACTTTTATAACTTGTGTTAATAGACACGCAAACATTTATTGAAATCGGTTTATGATCACTTTTTAACAAAGATATTTCTGGAACACGCTTTGGAAATTTGTAATGTGACATCTTTGTAACTAGAAGTCATAAAGGAATGAAATTTTGCACAAAGAATAATATTCAAATGCTTAGTTGGATGACTGATAAAAATGTTAACAATGGGCGTGGCTACGCCCACTTTATGCAGCACTCAATTTATTTAAAGTACACAGTGTTTCCATCAAACGCAAACAAACAATGAAAACATACAGCTGAGTATCTAATGTTCGATTCCACTCGAACTTAGGCTTCCTTACTTGTTATATAATAGATTTGCATATGTACATTAGGGTGGCCCTTAGTTGTATGGGGGGAAAAAAAAGTGCTTCAATCCGCGATTTCCCCCCATCAAAATGTGCGAATAGTAATAAAATCTAGATATACGAAGTTTTAGACCAATCAAAAAAGATTTAGAGGTCGCTCAAAGAGCTTAAAGTTCAGAAAATTACGATTTTTTTTGCTTTTTTGGAATTTATTCCTATATATTATATATATTATAGACAGTTTGACATTGTACATATTTTTCGCGAATTCCACAAGTTATTATCTTTTAAATATGGTATAACTTACAAAAATCGGTGAGCTGGTAAAAAAGTTAAAAATAAATATCAAAAACACCATGCTAGTCATCAAGCACGCAGTAGGTTTTTTATTACATAGTGTGTATTTAAAGTGTATACATACGTATGTATAGATGTACATATTTTTAGAAATTGTGAAAATTCTGAATTTATGAAATTAATGTTTTAATTAAATAATTTATGATTTAATTAACGATGACTTATTGTGTGATTCGTATTCTTTTCTATATTCAGTTACCACTTGTAATAAATACTGTTTTTCCTGTTCATTATTTGTTAGTATTCTGTTATATTCTTCTATGAGCTTAACGCCGCGCTCTGCTGTGTCATTTACCACTTTTATACTTGCAACAGTATCTCTTCCTATCTTGTAAGTGTCTGTTTCATGCCAGTGTAACGGATCTATCTCCAGAAATTGTGTCGAAATATTAAATATTCTTAATATGTATCTACGTAAATGAGCCACATATTTCAGTGAATTTTTTTATGAGGATTTAATCCACTTTAGGTATATAATGCAGCAAAACCTCATAGAAATTATTAGCGCATTTACGTAAATATTTACAAAAGAAAACGTTATCCTCTAAAAATTTTAATATGCTCCTTACGTTAACTTGGCGGTTATGCCTCGATATGTATGTAACTAAACTCACGAAATTATTCTATTTTGAGCTTACAATCGTGATTCACGATAATAAAAAATAATAAAATTTATTAAATATAAACATACCTTCTGTGTTAACAACGTCCATATCACTTTGGATACTGTTAAAATATTTTGCTTTTCTTCTTATTTCATCCTCTAGACGTTGTTGTTTTCTTTTTTCCAACTTCGCAGTTTTGTTATCAACAACACAAAGAGATCCCGGTCGTCCTTTCTTACGTTGGTTTACTAAAAACTGCTTGTCGGATTCAATTTTTAGCATTTGAAGAGCATTGTTATGCGCAATATCAAATAAATATTCCAACTTTTCACTGAATTGCCTTTCTTTATTTTTTTGTTTATAATTTGAACGATTTTTATTTTTTTTAATGGCCTGCCATTCTTTGTGCATATTTTCCAGTTTCGCGATACATTTAATTTCACTTTTTATGGGGATTCTAGCTTTCTCCCAAAACACTGATACTTCCTTTACAGCTAATCTGGCACTTTTACGTATCGGTAATTTCACTGTGTTATGATTATGGAAAAAAACTGACAACACTTGTTTATTTGACGGTAGTTTTGCGCCAAGAATTTGAGGACATGAAGTTCCTACTAAATAAATTTTTGATCTAAATCTATATCCACCCATTCTCGTATTTATATTAAACTAGATGGCCCGGCAGACGTTGTTCTGCTAAAATTTATTCCTATGAAGCCTAAAGAAAAGTCTTTGATTACCGTATTGCTAACCATTTCTTGTCTATTCTCTGAATAAAAGTTATAGTTATATTCGCCGAGACAAACCTACTTCCCCCGATCCCTATCTCAATCCCTATCTCTATTTCGGTCTCAATATCAATCTTAATCTCAATCTCAATCTTTATCCCTATCACCATCCCTATCCCTATCCCCATCCCTATCCCTATCCCTATCCCTATCCCTATCCCTATCCCAATACCCCATCCCTATCACTATCCCTATCCCTATCTCTATCTCTATCTCTATCTCTATCTCTATCTCTATCTCTATCTCTATCTCTATCTCTATCTCTATTTCTATCTCTATCTCTATCTCTATCTCTATCTCTATCTCTATCTCTATCTCTATCTCTATCTCTATCTCTATCTCTATCTCTATCTCTATCTCTATCTCTATCTCTATCTCTATCACTATCTCTATCTCTATCTCTATCACTATCTCTATCTCTATCTCTATCTCTATCACTATCCCTATCCCTATCCCTATCCCTATCCCTATCCCTATCCCTATCCCTATCCCTATCCCTATCCCTATCCCTATCCCTATCCCTATCCCTATCCCTATCCCTATCCCTATCCCTATCCCTATCCCTATCCCTATCCCTATCCCTATCCCTATCCCTATCCCTATCCCTATCCCTATCCCTATCCCTATCCCTATCCCTATCCCTATCCCTATCCCTATCCCTATCCCTATCCCTATCCCTATCCCTATCCCTATCCCTATCCCTATCCCTATCCCTATCCCTATCCCTATCCCTATCCCTATCCCTATCCCTATCCCTATCCCTATCCCTATCACTATCTCTATCCCTATCCCTATCCCTATCCCTATCCCTATCCCTATCCCTATCCCTATCCCTATCCCTATCCCTATCCCTATAGCTACCTACCTTTACCTTACTGGGACCGTCCATCACCATCCGGGCCCACTACTTTAGCCATCTCTGGGAAACAGCCTTAGAAATCACAATGACAATAACTGTATGTATGTGGAAGCCTGCTCAACGCTTTTCATTTGCTACCAATATTGCTCGAAAACATTCAGGGGTTATCCGAGTCCACGCTTTGACCCAAATCTTGGAACCCGGCCTAGGAATCACTAT
This sequence comes from Urophora cardui, assembly GCA_960531455.1. NCBI lineage: Eukaryota > Metazoa > Arthropoda > Insecta > Diptera > Tephritidae > Urophora > Urophora cardui. The sequence continues at coordinate 83,500,003 of OY482673.1, forward strand.
TTAAAAAGCTCTTTTTTGAAGTCCTGCTCAACAGCTTTCATTTGATACCAATATCGCTCAGAAACTTTCCAGGGTCACTCGGTCCCACGTTTTAACCCATATCTGGGAACCCGGCCTAGGTATCGCAATGAAAATAACTTTATGTTGAAGGCCTGTTCAACTTCTTTCATTTGATACCAATATTGCTCGAAGACTTGCTGGATCGATCTGGGTCCTCATTTAGGCCTGTATTCCGGGAAGCTTCCTTTTTTCGAAATTCTATATACCCTACTATGTGCACTAACACCACATGAATCTACTGTGAAAATTTCATAAAGAACGGTTGGTTACTTTGGGAGTTTATAAAGGACACACATCCACAGATGCACACATACACACATACACACCGATTTTTCCAATTTTCGGACTTTTCCGGAGGGATTTTCCAAAATTTTCTTGCGTACGAACCATCTCCTCGAGAATACGAACAACTGACAAAAAATTTTACAGAAATCGGCCCAGCCGTTCTCATCTGATGAGGTTAGTAACATTTTTTACACCATTTTTATATATATAGATTTACTCTATGTCACGTTTGTCCTCTAAGCACACTAACCAAAAATTAATTTTGAATAGAAGTAATCCCGTTATAACGACAACTTGCAAATAATTATCGCTTATAAGCGAGTGCGCCTCACAATTGCAACGATGTTTATTATAAATAGCTTATTCACAATACAAATATCACTGTAAATATGGGAGACGCCAGTTATTTTATTCTGTTACTCTATTAATAATTGACCGATTTATAAGATCCTAGTCATTTTGAAAAGATAATAACTTGGGAAATTCACGGAAAATATGTACAATGTCAAGTTGTCTATAATATATAGAATACAGGGGAATAAAATAAAAAAAAAGCAAGAAATCGTAATTCTTGGAACTTCATGCTCTTTGAGCGACCTCTAAATCTTTTTTGATCGGCCTAAAACTTCGTATATCTATGTTTTTTGACCATTAACATATTTCTAGGGGGGGAAATCGAGGGTTCGAACACTTTTCAAATTAAGGGCCACCCTAATGTACATATATACATAATTATCACAAAATAAAAATTCTCTTATTCATTGGCTATTTGCATATGTACATATATACATAACTAGATTACCCGGCAGACGTTGTTCTGCTAAAATTTATTCCTATGAAGCCTAAAGAAAAGTCTTTGATTACCGTATTGCTAACCATTTCTTGTCTATTCTCTGAATAAAAGTTATAGTTATATTCGCCGAGACAAACCTACTTCCCCCGATCCCTATCTCAATCCCTATCTCTATTACGGTCTCAATATCAATCTTAATCTCAATCTCAATCTTTATCCCTATCACCATCCCTATCCCTATCCCCATCCCTATCCCTATCCCTATCCCAATACCCCATCCCTATCACTATCCCTATCCCTATCTCTATCTCTATCTCTGTCTCTATCTCTATCTCTATCTCTATCTCTATCTCTATCTCTATCTCTATCTCTATCTCTATCTCTATCTCTATCTCTATCTCTATCTCTATCTCTATCTCTATCTCTATCTCTATCTCTATCTCTATCTCTATCTCTATCTCTATCTCTATCTCTATCTCTATCTCTATCTCTATCTCTATCTCTATCTCTATCACTATCTCTATCTCTATCTCTATCTCTATCACTATCCCTATCCCTATCCCTATCCCTATCCCTATCCCTATCCCTATCCCTATCCCTATCCCTATCCCTATCCCTATCCCTATCCCTATCCCTATCCCTATCCCTATCCCTATCCCTATCCCTATCCCTATCCCTATCCCTATCCCTATCCCTATCACTATCTCTATCCCTATCCATATCCCTATCCCTATCCCTATCCCTATCCCTATCCCTATCCCTATCCCTATCCCTATCCCTATCCCTATCCCTATCCCTATCCCTATCCCTATCCCTATAGCTACCTACCTTTACCTTACTGGGACCGTCCATCACCATCCGGGCCCACTACTTTAGCCATCTCTGGGAAACAGCCTTAGAAATCACAATGACAATAACTGTATGTATGTGGAAGCCTGCTCAACGCTTTTCATTTGCTACCAATATTGCTCGAAAACTTTCAGGGGTTATCCGAGTCCACGCTTTGACCCAAATCTTGGAACCCGGCCTAGGAATCACTATTTAAAAAGCTCTTTTTTGAAGTCCTGCTCAACAGCTTTCATTTGATACCAATATCGCTCAGAAACTTTCCAGGGTCACTCGGTCCCACGTTTTAACCCATATCTGGGAACCCGGCCTAGGTATCGCAATGAAAATAACTTTATGTTGAAGGCCTGTTCAACTTCTTTCATTTGATACCAATATTGCTCGAAGACTTGCTGGATCGATCTGGGTCCTCATTTAGGCCTGTATTCCGGGAAGCTTCCTTTTTTCGAAATTCTATATACCCTACTATGTGCACTAACACCACATGAATCTACTGTGAAAATTTCATAAAGAACGGTTGGTTACTTTGGGAGTTTATAAAGGACACACATCCACAGATGCACACATACACACATACACACCGATTTTTCCAATTTTCGGACTTTTCCGGAGGGATTTTCCAAAATTTTCTTGCGTACGAACCATCTCCTCGAGAATACGAACAACTGACAAAAAATTTTACAGAAATCGGCCCAGCCGTTCTCATCTGATGAGGTTAGTAACATTTTTTACACCATTTTTATATATATAGATTACTAGATGACCCGGCAGACGTTGTTCTGCTAAAATTTATTGCTATGAAGCCTAAAGAAAAGTCTTTGATTACCGTATTGCTAACCATTTCTTGTCTATTCTCTGAATAAAAGTTATAGTTATATTCGCCGAGACAAACCTACTTCCCCCGATCCCTATCTCAATCCCTATCTCTATTTCGGTCTCAATATCAATCTTAATCTCAATCTCAATCTTTATCCCTATCACCATCCCTATCCCTATCCCCATCCCTATCCCTATCCCTATCCCAATACCCCATCCCTATCACTATCCCTATCCCTATCTCTATCTCTATCTCTATCTCTGTCTCTATCTCTATCTCTATCTCTATCTCTATCTCTATCTCTATCTCTATCTCTATCTCTATCTCTATCTCTATCACTATCTCTATCTCTATCACTATCCCTATCCCTATCCCTATCCCTATCCCTATCCCTATCCCTATCCCTATCCCTATCCCTATCCCTATCCCTATCCCTATCACTATCTCTATCCCTATCCATATCCCTATCCCTATCCCTATCCCTATCCCTATCCCTATCCCTATCCCTATCCCTATCCCTATCCCTATCCCTATCCCTATCCCTATCCCTATCCCTATCCCTATCCCTATCCCTATCCCTATCCCTATCCCTAGCCCTATCCCTATCCCTATCCCTATCTCTATCCCTATCCCTATCCCTATCCCTATCCCTATCCCTATCCCTATCCTTATCCCTATCCCTATCCCTATCACTATCACTATCCCTATCCCTATATCTATCCCTATCACTATCCCTATCTCTATCCTTATCCCTATCCCTATCCCTATCCCTATCCCTATCCCTATCCCTATCCCTATCCCTATCCCTATCCCTATCCCTATCCCTATCCCTATCCCTACCCCTATCCCTATAGCTACCTACCTTTACCTTACTGGGACCGTCCATCACCATCCGGGCCCACTACTTTAGCCATCTCTGGGAAACAGCCTTAGAAATCACAATGACAATAACTGTATGTATGTGGAAGCCTGCTCAACGCTTTTCATTTGCTACCAATATTGCTCGAAAACATTCAGGGGTTATCCGAGTCCACGCTTTGACCCAAATCTTGGAACCCGGCCTAGGAATCACTATTTAAAAAGCTCTTTTTTGAAGTCCTGCTCAACAGCTTTCATTTGATACCAATATCGCTCAGAAACTTTCCAGGGTCACTCGGTCCCACGTTTTAACCCATATCTGGGAACCCGGCCTAGGTATCGCAATGAAAATAACTTTATGTTGAAGGCCTGTTCAACTTCTTTCATTTGATACCAATATTGCTCGAAGACTTGCTGGATCGATCTGGGTCCTCATTTAGGCCTGTATTCCGGGAAGCTTCCTTTTTTCGAAATTCTATATACCCTACTATGTGCACTAACACCACATGAATCTACTGTGAAAATTTCATAAAGAACGGTTGGTTACTTTGGGAGTTTATAAAGGACACACATCCACAGATGCACACATACACACATACACACCGATTTTTCCAATTTTCGGACTTTTCCGGAGGGATTTTCCAAAATTTTCTTGCGTACGAACCATCTCCTCGAGAATACGAACAACTGACAAAAAATTTTACAGAAATCGGCCCAGCCGTTCTCATCTGATGAGGTTAGTAACATTTTTTACACCATTTTTATATATATAGATCACAAAATAAAATTCTCTTATTCATTGGATATTTGCATATCTACATATATACATAACTAGCAAATACCCGTTGCTTCGCAATGAGGAATAATAGTTAACCAAACTCAAGTCAACTCAAGTCAAATCAAATCAAGTCAATTCAAGTCAAGTCAATTCAAGCCAATTCAAGTCAAGTCAAGTCAAGTCAAGTAAAGTCAAGTCAAGTCAAGTCAAGTCAAGTCAAGTCAAGTCAAGTCAAGTCAAGTCAAGTCAAGTCAAGTCAAGTCAAGTCAAGTCAAGTCAAGTCAAGTCAAGTCAAGGCAAGTCAAGTCAAGTCAAGTCAAGTCAAGTCAAGTCAAGTCAAGTCAAGTCAAGTCAAGTCAAGTCAAGTCAAGCCAAGTCAACCCAAGTTAAGTTAAGTTATTCCGGGGTTATCTGGGTCCACTTGATGACCTTGTCTAGCCATCACTACAGCTCTATATTGAAGCCGTTCCCAACACTTTTCATTTGATACCAATATCACTCAAAAATATCCGGGTCCGCATTTTAACCGGTATCTGGGGACCCGGCCTAGGAATCATTATGAATAGAACTCCACGTAAAAGCCTTGTTCAAAACCTTTCATTTCATACTAATATTGCTCCGAAACATTCCGGGTTAATCCGGGGTCACATTTTGACCCATATTTGGGGACCCGGCCCAGGCATCACAAATAACATAATTCTACGTCGAAGTCCTCATCAATACCTAACTTTCATTTGGTAGCAATATCGGTCAGAAATATTCGAGGGTCATTCGGTCCACCTGTTGACCCTTATCTGGAGACCCGGCCTAGGCATCACAATTAAAATAGCTCTAAATTGAAGTCCAGATCAAGGCCTTTCATTCGTTACCAATATCGCTCAGACACATCCCGACGTCATCCAGATCCACCTTTTGATCCATATCAGGAGACCCGGCATGGAAATCACAAAGAAAATAGGTCTGTGTTAAAGCCCTGCTCAATACCTTTAATTTCATACCAATATCGTTCAAAAACATTCCGGAGTCATCTGGGTCCACATTCTTACCCAGACTGGGGAGGATGTCTAGGCATCACAATGAAAATAACTCTATGTTGAAGTCCTGCTCAACACCTTTCATTTGATACCAATATCGCACGTGTATGTGCAGGCGTTCTTGAGTTATAGCATAGTATGCATGCATAAACAGGTTTTTGATTGCCAGCGAGACAAACAACAAACCGTGCAAAAACAAACATATGAGTCGTCTGCGCTGCGCTGCCTGGCACGACTGCGACGCCTCCACTGAACACGGCAAATGACCAAACGAACCTGTCTATGCTTGCGCTTTTTTGAGTTTTTCGAAATTTAAAACCGGGAAAAGGGTATTAAAGTCTTAGAAATGCGCAAAAAAATACATGGTTTTCGAGAATTTACCATTTGTGACATTTAAAAAAAAGAATTATTAAAATCGGTCCAGTACTTTTTGAGTTATCGCGTTACATACATTTTCCATACAATCAATTTTATATAATTACTAGATGACCCGGCAGACGTTGTTCTGCTAAAATTTATTCCTATGAAGCCTAAAGAAAAGTCTTTGATTACCGTATTGCTAACCATTTCTTGTCTATTCTCTGAATAAAAGTTATAGTTATATTCGCCGAGACAAACCTACTTCCCCCGATCCCTATCTCAATCCCTATCTCTATTTCGGTCTCAATATCAATCTTAATCTCAATCTCAATCTTTATCCCTATCACCATCCCTATCCCTATCCCCATCCCTATCCCTATCCCTATCCCTATCCCTATCCCTATCCCTATCCCTATCCCTATCCCAATACCCCATCCCTATCACTATCCCTATCCCTATCTCTATCTCTATCTCTGTCTCTATCTCTATCTCTATCTCTATCTCTATCTCTATCTCTATCTCTATCTCTATCTCTATCTCTATCTCTATCTCTATCTCTATCTCTATCTCTATCTCTATCTCTATCTCTATCTCTATCTCTATCTCTATCTCTATCTCTATCTCTATCTCTATCTCTATCTCTATCTCTATCTCTATCTCTATCTCTATCTCTATCTCTATCTCTATCCCTATCTCTATCTCTATCTCTATCACTATCTCTATCTCTATCTCTATCACTATCCCTATCCCTATCCCTATCCCTATCCCTATCCCTATCCCTATCACTATCTCTATCCCTATCCCTATCCCTATCCATATCCCTATCCCTATCCCTATCCCTATCCCTATCCCTATCCCTATCCCTATCCCTATCCCTATCCCTATCACTATCTCTATCCCTATCCCTATCCCTATCCCTATCCCTATCCCTATCCCTATCCCTATCCCTATCCCTATCCCTATCCCTATCCCTATCCCTATCCCTATCCCTATCCCTATCCCTATCCCTATCCCTATCCCTATCTCTATCCCTATCCCTATCCCTATCCTTATCCCTATCCCTATCACTATCCCTATCCCTATCCCTATATCTATCCCTATCACTATCCCTATCTCTATCCTTATCCCTATCCCTATCCCTATCCCTATCCCTACCCCTATCCCTATAGCTACCTACCTTTACCTTACTGGGACCGTCCATCACCACCTGGGCCCACTACTTTAGCCATCTCTGGAAACAGCCTTAGAAATCACAATGACAATAACTGTATGTATGTGGAAGCCTGCTCAACGCTTTTCATTTGCTACCAATATTGCTCGAAAACATTCAGGGGTTATCCGAGTCCACGCTTTGACCCAAATCTTGGAACCCGGCCTAGGAATCACTATTTAAAAAGCTCTTTTTTGAAGTCCTGCTCAACAGCTTTCATTTGATACCAATATCGCTCAGAAACTTTCCAGGGTCACTCGGTCCCACGTTTTAACCCATATCTGGAAACCCGGCCTAGGTATCGCAATGAAAATAACTTTATGTTGAAGGCCTGTTCAACTTCTTTCATTTGATACCAATATTGCTCGAAGACTTGCTGGATCGATCTGGGTCCTCATTTAGGCCTGTATTCCGGGAAGCTTCCTTTTTTCGAAATTCTATATACCCTACTATGTGCACTAACACCACATGAATCTACTGTGATAATTTCATAAAGAACGGTTGGTTACTTTGGGAGTTTATAAAGGACACACATCCACAGATGCACACATACACACATACACACCGATTTTTCCAATTTTCGGACTTTTCCGGAGAGATTTTCCAAAATTTTCTTGCGTACGAACCATCTCCTCGAGAATACGAACAAATGACAAAAAATTTTACAGAAATCGGCCCAGCCGTTCTCATCTGATGAGGTTAGTAACATTTTTTACACCATTTTTATATATATAGATTACTAGTATAGATTATCACAAAATAAAAATTCTCTTATTCATTGGCTATTTACATATGTACATACATATATTCATAATTATCACAAAATAAAAATTCTCTTATTCATTGGCTATTTGCATTTGTACATACAGTGGCTCTCAGAAGTATTTTGCTTAATTCATTTATTAAGAAAACGTTAGAAATTCGCCTTTTTTTCGAATTCTTTTGCAAATTTTTTTAATGTGGTATTATAGCTGAATCTTCATACTACAAAAACACATTCATTAAAAAACCAAAATGCATTTCATCTTTTTTAGAAAATTAAAGAAACGAAATAAGGCATACATTTTTGCTCACAAAAGTATTTTGCATATTGGTATTTTTGGTGAATAAATGCATCTACAACCTGTTTAATATTATTTATGATATCCGTTCTTTTTCGAAATGGCTTCCAAGAGTCTAGGGATGCGCTCTGCTAGTTTTTGACAAAATCTCGAAGGTATTTTGTCCCATTCCTCGTCCAAAACCGCATTTGGATAATTTTTTGGGGAAATCTTCGATTTTCTCACATGATCTTCAAGATAGGATCAACAATTTTTAATGGTTCTTATATCGGAGCTTTGAACACAAACTTGGAAGTGGTTTTTATTCTCTAAAAGAGTTCAAGGTAGGGAGCTGAAATTTGGTATAGAGGTAGGTGATATCAAAACCCTTCTCACGCAGAAAAGTGGGGGTTATCAGAAATAAATAATAGGTTAAAAAAACTAAAAAACACGCTTTAATCTTAAAAATCGTACTAAAAATTGAGAAATAATTTAATTAGAAACAAAATGATGAACGAAAATATAAGTATTTAAGGAAAAGCGTGGGGTGCTCAGTATGTCAAAAAATATTTAAAATCGGTGTTTTTTACTAATAATTTTATTTTGACTTTTTTGAGATTTCATATATCGTACTCTTTAATTTCGCAACTAGGTATATTTTTGAACTAGTTGTACGAATCGAATATTTTCATGTTCAAATATTATTGAGCACCCCCACGCTTTTCCTTAAATACTTATATTTTCGTTCATCATTTTGTTTCTAATTAAATTATTTCTCAATTTTTAGTACGCTTTTTAAGATTAAAGCGTGTTTTTTAGTTTTTTTAACCTATTATTTATTTTTAACTTTTTAGTGAAATTTTTCATTAAAGGATGTTTTATGCGGACGCAAGAATAAAAGTAAAAATAAGTCTGATGGGATGTGGTGTTCTCCGAAATAGATCTACATACATATCTATTTATAACTTCTACCAAAAATCCCAATATGCAGTAAAGTAAACTAGCTTAATATGCAATAATTTCCAAACCCTTTTATTCAAGGTTTTCCAAACTAGTTTGGAAATACAAAATTTCCCAAACGTTTTGTTATATTTTACAATCAGAAAGTGAAGAGAAGTTGAGGTGGAGCATTTGAAAAGAACAAAAAAAAAAGAAACCTTATTGAATAAATTCGAATTTGGACAACAAAGCTCCGAATACGTTTGTAGCGTAATGGTGAGGTATGCTGCCTACGGACCAAGGAGCTCAGGTTCGAGTCCCGAGTGGCGCAATTTTTTTTTTTTTTTTTTTTATTTTTATTTTAGAGAAATTTTTTTCACCTCACGTTTACAAAACATTGTATAAAAATTGCTTTCCAAACATGAAATGCAATTATAGAATTAGGGTTCCTTTTCGTTGATTAAGCACTTACTATTAAATGAATTACAAACAAAACCAGTTCTTGCTTTGCATATATGTATTTACATGCGGCTGATTTCATTGCAAATACAACAAACCCAAAACAGAAAGCTTCAAGCTTCATTTTTGAGTGAATTTATGCATTGAGTTTATCGCCATCGCTATGAGCGATCGCTGGCTGTTGTGCGTTAGTTCGCTCGCTATTTGAGTGGTTATACGTTTTTCTTTGAACATTTGTTTGTGATTTGAGAAGAATGTATTTTTGAGCGTTCGTGAGTGAGTTCTTCCGTACCCTGCAAGCTTGTTACTTATTGGCTTGTATACGGGAGTGAATTTAAATTCATAGAGGCTATTTTGAAGAAAGGTAACATAAAAGCCGCAATGAAGCATAAAATATAATGTTGAATGTCCTACTATATGATGCCGTTGGGCTGTTGATGTCATGTTTCGAATCCGGAGGAGAATAGAAATAATAGAGAGAAAACAAAAAAGTGAATGTTTGAAAGATATAATAATTTAGTTAAATGTTGCAACTTTTAGGATGGGATGAAGTTACATACATACATACATACATACATACATACATACATACATACATACATACAGGTGAAGCTAATAAAAGCGTGTTAAAAAGAGCGTGGCACCTCCCATACACACTTAATTTTTCAAGCTGAATATCTCTAAAATTGTTAAAGATAGGGACTTCGAAATTGGTGTGGAGATAAACGATAACAATTCCATATTAACGCAAAATAATAGGAGTTATACGAAAATGGGGCGTGGCACCTCCCATACAAACTTAGCGTTGGAAGCTGAATATATCAGAAAGAATAAATGGCAGGATCCTGAAAATTGCTATAGAGCTAAATGACATTAAAACCACTCTCCCGGATAAAAGTGGGGGTTATCGAAAAAGGGGGATTGGCACCTCCCATACACCCTTAATTTTTTAAGCTGAATATCTCTAAAAGGATTTAAGGCAAGGACCTGGACATTGGTACAGAGCTATATGATATCAAAACAATTTGTGCGCATAAAAGTGTAGGTTATCGGAAAAGGGGGCGTGGCACCTGCAAATTAATCTTAATTTTTCAAGCTGATATCTCTAAAAGTTTTCAAGGTAGGGAGCTGAAAATTGGTATACCAATAGCTCTATAGAGCTAAATGATATCAAAGCCATTCCCACGCATAAAAGTGGGGATTATCAGAAAAGGGGGCGTAGCACCTCCCATACAAACTTAATTTTTCAAGCTGGATATCTATAAAAGCGTTTAAGGTTGGGACCTGAAAATTTATCATTAGATTAACAATATCAATGGGATGCCTATTGAAAAAACAGTTGTTTTGGGAAAAGGGGGCGTAGCAGCTGCCATTCGATCTTAATTTTTATGGCTAAATATCCCTAAAAGCCTTTATGGCGAGCGTGCTTACGATATAACTCACTTGGAACAACAAGTACAAACAAATTTTCCACTGTTGAATCAACAGCAAAGCAGTGCGTACAATCAACTAATAAACGCTGTAGATAATGGAAACGGTAGCATATTTTTTCTCGATGCGCCCGCGGTATTGCATTAGCTCTTGCATCTACCGGAATTGCTGCAACACTGTTGGAAGGTTGAAGAACGGCACATTCAGCATTAAAGCTTCCATTAAACTTGCAAATACACGAAAGTCCTGTTTAAAATATTTCAAAGCAATCAGCAATGACACAAGTTTTCAAAAACTGTAAATTGATCATATGGGATTAGTGCAGAATGGCCCACAAACGATCATTAGAAGCACTCCACCGATCATTGAGAGATTTGCGCAATAATGATCGTTGCTTTGGAGGAGTGAAGATATTGCTGGCGGGCGACTTCAGACAAACACCACCCGTGATTCTAAAATCAACAGCGGCGGATGAGATAAACGCATGTCTGAAGTCATCGCATTTGTGGAGGTTTGTTAAAATCATTTCATTGACCATCAATAGCACTGCAGAGGCTTTTTCAAAAGAGCTGCTACGAATCGGCAATGGACAAGTTCCAATAGATCCTTGCAGTGGATTAATATCGATTCCAACTGCGATTTGCCAATTCGCTTCAAGTAAGGATGAACTAATTAGCAGTGTATATCCAAATATCGCTCAAAATTATGTTAACTACGAACGGTTAGCCGCATGCGCAATTTTAGCAGCAAAAAATATTGATGTCAATGACTTGAATTGGACGATTCAAAATCAAATTCCGGGAGATCTACGTTCTTATGAATCTATTGATCGCGTTGAAAATGAAGACGAAGTAGTTTAATAGTGGCAAGCATTTTGAAAGGCCCGTCCAAGGGAGAGGAATGCTTACTTCCCGGATTCCCTTATCTTCAACAGATTTGCCCTTCCAATTCAAACGTATGCAGTTCCCAGTGAAACTTGCATTTGCGATGACAATTAACAAGTCACAAGGGCGGTCGTTGGAAGTATGCGGCATAATCCTAGAAATGCCATGCTTTTCACATGGTCAGCTCTATATGGCGTGTTCCCGTGTTGGAAAACCGTCCTCGCTATTTACTTACGCTCCGGGACAGAAAATTAAAAATGTTGTGTATCATGCAGCCTTAAACTGAATACTAAAGTTATATATTTTTGAAGTTGTATAAACAATGAAGTAGTGAAAAATCGTGAATTTTCTCTTAAAAGAATACCGGTGTAATAACAATTTTTGAAATGAAATTAATAAAAAAATATATTTTGGGCAGAACGAAGTTTGCCAGGTCAGCTAGTCACAAAATAAAATTCTTTTATTCATTGGCTATTTGCATATGTACATATATACATAATTATCACAAAATAAAAATTCTCTTATTCATTGGCTATTTGCATATGTACATACATATATACATAATTATCACAAAATTAAAATTCTCTTATTCATTGACTATTTACATATGTACATATATACATAATTATCACAAAATAAGAATTCTCTTATTCATTGGCTAGATACATATCAGTGGCGGATCCACGGGGGTGTTTTGGGGGTTCAACCCGCCCCCCCTTCTGGTTTATCATAGATCCCAAATTTATGCCTTTATAGATTCTGCGCCCAAATTTCCCAAACTGATCAAGGAAAACTCTATCATTCCAAAAGCAATGGTTGGATGGGTTTAGCTGTCCAAAGGCAAAACTCGACATTTATTTCATTTATTATCAGATTATATTTTATATGCACATATCCACAAGGTGAAACAGGTACAATTGAATCAGTTCATTAAAATAGTTGTCCTTGTAGGCAATAATAACATACAATTACAACTTATAGTTAAATAGAAAATACCCGAAAATTAGAGGAATTAAATCTAATACAATAAGCGCGTACTATATTGTTGATTCTGTCAAACTTTCAATCGTGTTTCAATTTTCGAGGCTTTTTGAAAAAGAACTTCAATAAAGTAAAAATTCTATTAAAAATATAAATATAACCAAAAATTACTACATACATACATTCTTATTTATTTTGCCTTTAAAAGCAAGGGTAAGTGAAATTGATGATCAATTTGCCACCAATACCATACGATACTCATTCGCACGTACCAATGCAAAAATATACATACATACGTATGTATAAGCACAATCCAATCAACCACCAAAAACAAGAATTAAAACGAGTACGAAGTTAAAATACTACAAGCGATTCATTCATAAAATTGAAATGTTTCAACAAAGGATGAAAAAAGTTTCAACAGAGCTTTTCATCAGATCAAGGTTTTTATAAAATTCTAAAATTTGCAGCCCGGCTCATTTTCAACCATCTTTGCAGTGGCGGTAGAGTATGAATAGAAATAATAACTAAATGTCGAGCAAAAGAAATGTCAAAATGAATTTATTTTTCGCCGCGAAAAAACAAACGAATTCAAGCTTGAAGAATGATGGGAGGCAACTCGCGAAGTCATCATCTTTTTTTGACTAAACGATTTTCCCTTCTTATACAATATACGTTCTTTGGTTGCACGTTTGAAAATTTAGAACACGCAGTAGCGACCTCACGCTTCAAATTATATCATACTACACCTTTTCCAGTTTAAGTTCAGAAAATTACAATTGAAGTTCGGAATTTCCAATTGAAGTTCAGAAAGTTACAATTGAAGTTCAGAAAATTACAATTGTAGTTCAGAATTTCCAATTGAAGTTCAGAAAGTTACAACTGAAGTTCAGAAAATTACAATTGAAGTTCAGAATTTCCAATTGAAGTTCAGAAAGTTACAATTGAAGTTCAGAATTTCCTATTGAAGTTCAGAAAGTTACAATTGAAGTTCAGAAAATTACAATTGAAGTTCAGAAAAATCCAATTGAAGTTCAGAAAATTACAATTGAAGTTGAGAATTTCCAATTGAAGTTCAGAAAGTTACAATTGAAGTTCAGAAAATTACAATTGAATTTCAGAAAATTACAATTGAAGTTCAGAAAATTACAATTGAAGTTCAGAAAGTTACAATTGAAGTTCAGAAAATTACAATTGAAGTTCAGAAAAGTTACTCATACGCCCTGGTATCTCGATTGTAGGCAAATTGTATGGATTTGTTTGAAGATTTAATAAAAATGTAAATTCTCGTATCTTTAACGCCCTTCGGGGTAGATGCATTTTTAATTCGATTAATCGCATATATGTTTTATAGGGCTTGAAACAAACGTCTATATATGCAGAAATTTTGACATTGGTTGCAAGAAAGTGCATCAAGCAATGGGTGTAAATCGAAACCGTATATGAAAAAAATGTTCGCGCATTCACATGGAATGAAACTGATGTTATTACTTTTCATGAACAATGAAGCTAAATATTTTCGGAATTGCATATATATAAGCAAATAAATTAATTATTTACATAAAATGCATTATTTCGGAATAAATACATATGTAAATAACAAGTATGTAAGAACGCGGCTGCCTTAGAGATACCATGCCGTAGTCTTTACACGTTTTATGATGCGAAATGAACATACAAATCATCTTTGTCTGAAAACACTATTATGCAATTGAAAAGTTTGAAAAATGTATCTACATATGTACAACGAAGGGCGCTAAAGACACGAGAATTTACATTTTTATTAAATCTTCAAACAAATCCATACAATTTTCCTGCAACCGAGACACTATGTACATAGGGCATATGAGTAACTTTTCTGAACTTCAATTGTAATTTTCTGAAATTCAATTGGAATTTTCTGAACTTCAATTGTAATTTTCTGAACTTAAATTGTAATTTTCTGAACTTCACTTGTAACTTTCTGAACTTAAACTGGAAAAGGTGTAGTTCTCCTTTGCACTCTTTCTTTTTATACTCAGCTGTACTAGTACACAGAGTATTATAGTTTTAATCACATAACGGTGGATTGTAACAGAATGAAATAATCGAGATAGATATAGACTTATATATATCAAAATGATCAGGGTGAAAAGAGAAATCGATTGAGCCATGTGCGTCCGTCCGTCCGTCCGTCCGTCCGTCTGTCCGTCTGTCCGTCCGTCCGTCTGTAAACACTCTAACTGGCGCAAAAATTGAGATATTTTGATGAAATTTGAAATGCAAGTTGGTATCGGGACTGGGACGGTTGGTATTGAAAATGGGCGAAATCGGACCATGACCACGCCCACTTTTCCTATATAGAAAAAATCGTAAATTTGGTACCTCAGTCACTAATATAGCTGGAGCGATGAAATTTTACTCACGTGTTGAGCTCAGGCCCCTAGGAAGAAATTTGATGAAATTTTGGAAAATGGGAGGTGCCACGCCCACTTATTAAGGGTCAAACATGGAAAGTTTTATATGTCATAACTCAGAAACCATTGAAGATATATCGATGAAATTTGGTACGCGTGATTTACTTACCTAGGCAAACGTTTGGACGGAAAATAGTTAAAATCGGTTGACGGCCACGCCCACTTTTATATATGAATATTACAAAGTGACCTAATAAAAACATTTTAAGCCATATCTCTGTCAAGTATAAAGATATATCACTGAAATTTTGTAGTAGGAGTCTAACTACGGACAGAAAACAAAAACCACAAAAATTTTGGAAAATGGGCGGTGCCACGCCCACTTATTAAGGGGCAAACATTGAAAGTTTTATGAGTCATAACTCAGAAACCGTTGAAGATATATCGATGAAATTCCGTACACGTAATATACTTACCTAGGCAAATGTTTGGACGAAAATTTTCCTAAATCGGTTGACGGCCACGCCCACTTTTATATATGGGTATTATAAAGTGACCTAATAAAAACATTTTAAGCGATATCTCTGTCAAATATAAAGATATGTCATTGAAATGTTATAGCAGAAGTCCAACTGCGGACATAAAACGAAAAACACAAAAATTTTGGAAAATGGGCGTGGCACCGCCTCTTTTTAGAAACAGGAATATACGAGATTTCTGAGCCCATAACTCGACAAATAATTTATATATATTGACGAAACTGGGTGTGTACACTTTTATTGCTTGTGGTAATACATGTTCAAAATTTTAGCGAAACCGGTTTGGCGACCACGCCCACTTTTATATATGGGTATTATAAAGTGACATAATAAAAACATTTTAAGCGATATCTTTGTCAAATGTAAAGATAATTCATTGAAGTTTTGTGGTATGATTTCTACAATAGACCGGAAACAAAAAATAGAAAAATTTTGGAAAATGGGCGTGGCACCGCCTCCTTTTAGACAAAGGAATATACGAGATTTCGGAGCCCATAAGTCGACAAATAATTGAGATATTATGATGAAACTTGGTTTATACACTTTTATAACTTGTATTAATAGACACGCAAAAATTTATTGAAATCGGTTTAAGACCACGCCTACTTTTTAGCAAAGATATTTCTGGAACACGCTTTGGAAATTTGTAATGTGACATCTTTGTAACTAGAAGTCATAAAGGAATGAAATTTTGCACAAAGAATAATATTCAAATGCTTAGTTGGATGACTGATAAAAATGTTAACAATGGGCGTGGCTACGCCCACTTTATGCAGCACTCAATTTATTTAAAGTACACAGTGTTTCCATCAAACGCAAACAAACAATGAAAACATACAGCTGAGTATCTAATGTTCGATTCCACTCGAACTTAGGCTTCCTTACTTGTTCTATGTAGAGTTGTTTGTCGATTGTGTTATTGAAGTTTGGCATGATGTCTATGGTTATGGGCGAAAGCGAGGAACTAAATGACTCTGTAAACGACGAGAAATAAGAGCTGTAAAAATATATATGTATATATATATATATTCATTGAAAAATTTCCCGTATTATAGAAGTTAGACGGAATGATACGATTAAAGAAACAACACGCGAGATATTTACCAACAGCAGCTGGTGCGCGACTTTCACTTAATGGCCTCTGCATTGTTGCACCTAGGTTTAGGGTGTGTGTGTTTGACATTACCGGCTCACGTCCAAAAATTTCGTCCATTTCTTCCATGAACGGAGCTGCGCAATATGTAGCACCGGTCTGTCTGTTGTTGTCTTTTGCGCTTTTGTAAGCTATCAAAAGCGTGCGCATCTTCGCCGCCAGTGCTCGCGTTGTGATGGTTGTGTCCTATACGTTCAAAAGAAAACATGTATTAACTTTAAAATATACTTTTTGAAAAAAAACTCTTACCACAAAGCCCATTGCCAGCATATCCTCCAAAACGTTTGCATAAGCATACTTCTTTTTTCGGCAGTGCTTAAACTCGTCCTTCCGCGCATTGTAGCACTGCAGCAGAAGTAGAGTCTCCTCCCTCGTCCAACGTTTTCTCGCTTCTCTTCTGAAAAAAATTAATTAAATAAACATAATTTCATTGAATTTATATAAAATACACATAAATTCTTACATTTCCTGGTTGACATATTCTTTTTCACTTAGATATGGTAAACAGATAACTTAGGAATGGTAAAACAGTGATGAAAACTACATCATAAGACTTGGCATCACTAATTTTATCCGCAACTATTTCATAAGGGCAGATAAATTTATGCGCTTAGCAGTCCATACAAAATTAAGCGCAGATGTATATGCGCTTGAAAAAAAAACAGGCCTACTATATCGCAAAAGGTGTCAAAATTACCGTAATTGAATACAGAGTTCTATATATTTATGTATGTTAAGGTAAATTTCAAATAAATAAGCGAATTTAAATTTCTATAAACCAAATTAGACACTAATAGGGTGTGTCGAAATACTTTTTTCAGGGTTTTCTTAACGCAAGATCCGTTAAAACTTGCGTGTTTCATAGCAGATTACAAAATAGTATAATAAGTAACGTCCGCAACTCACTTTATTTGGTTAAGACAGCGACATCATACTATATTGTCGACGTCCAAACACGGAGACACGAAGTTGAGCAACCCGCTGCTTTTGTTCGTTTGTGGGTGAGAAGGCGACGAGGAAAGGAGGGGGGCACCAAGTCGTCGGTGCTCGGACAACACGCTTTGTGCAGCAATTCTTATCGCCAGTGACCAATCAGAGCGTTCGAAGAATGCCAGAACAAAACATAATGAACAAAAGTTGGCCAGCGACGAGTTGATGTGTTTGGACAAATGGAAGACAGAACAGCGGCACAAAAGAGAATCGTTGGATAATTTCGCGGCAGAGTTGCTGTGTTTGGACACGGACATTAGCGCCTGCAAATGTCGAACAATTTGGAATTGCTGAGATAGAAGTTCACTGGAAAAATATCGATTTTTTAAAAACGACAATAAACGGCAATAATATTTTTGCATGGCTTTATTAAATACACTTTACTTAATAACTAGTATCGCCGGTGCTCGAAATTTTGTTATTGTAATTGGTAGAGTGTAATGTCAAAATGATATTTCGCCGTGGTTAAAATCTGAAATCGCTTGGGGCTCGTCCATTCCTATTGGCCATGATGTGAATTCGCTTTGATTTTGACATTACACTCTTCCTTTGTAAATAAAAAAGAAGTTTTTCAATTCGCCGCCGAGCCTACCTGTTAGATATGCCTTGGTCAAAATTAAAATACTCAGTGTGCTCTCCCGCACTCTCTCTCATTCGCTTTAATGGAAAAGCAATAAGAGATATTTGGCCGCGTTGATTTTGATCTGAGCGTAAACTGGGCCAATGCATATAAAATAGAGAGAGCGCTTTTAAATTAAAACGACTCTTCAACTGTGTTTACGATATTTGTAAACACGTTTACGATATCTATTTCTCTTAACTAAAAATTTTAATTATTAATTATAAACAAATTAAATAATTTATAGAAAAAATTATATACCTATGCACTGCTCCTGACTCATACGAACACATCCATATCAATTTTATGTGGATATGAGTATGTTAAATATGCTAAACAGCCTGGCAATTGTTTGTATGCAAAAAATGTTAGCCTTTAATGCAGGGCTGCTCAACGCTCTCGTATTGAAAGTACAAAATTCAATACATCTACAAATTTTGTATATGGACTGAAAAATTTTTTTGCTCATTTAAATTTTTTTATGAATTCCAATAAAATATTATTTTAGAATTTATTTTCAAATGGTAGTATCACATACATACAATTTTTTTTATTTTTTATATGAAAATTTTTTGAATAAAAATTTTTTACAGAGCTTTCATTTTTTGAATTTTTTTTTCATTACACATTTGTTATTGTAAATTTCGATTTCTTACGGCAGTGCTCGAGCTCCTATACAAAGTGCCTTTGCTCTGCACATTCAATATGAATCATAGGCACATACATATAAAATTTTTTTATGTCTGAGTGCTTATGGGAGTGCAAAGAAAATTTTATTTTCATATTTGAAGTGAAAATATGTAACTCTGCCTATGATTGGGTACAAAACAAAAACAATTGTGCTTTGAGTGCCTATGAGGTGAGCAGCCCTGCTTTAATGTATAGATATAGCGCCTTTACTTTTGTGAAGAATTGTGTAGTTATATAACTTTTTGTCTACGAAACACAAAAATTATAAATTTTTTTTAACATAATATACCTTTCGCAAAGCACTTCAAATATACCCTAATACACTTAGAGACATGGAAAAACTTGGTAATAGTAAATTCTACTTACTTTTACCTACGTTATCCATAAAAACGTGCACTTGTTTTCAATCAAGCTTAATTTTCCAATATTAAAATTTTACAGCAAAAAAAATACGCAAAACTTTAATATTATTGTGGCGAAAGAGCTGACTTTGATGGCTTGTCAGAAACTAATTGTAGCCAGATGTATTGAATTAAACTGGTTTTTAGGTGCAAGAGTATATGTACTATTGGAAAATGCATGCCTTTTTTGAACACTTAAAAGTTTAAAAATTGGGTTTATGCCACAAGTTTTGGATTTGGGACCAATGTGTCGTGAAGGAATATTCGTCTTTCCATTTGAAGCATACAAAATACGAATATATTTCTGCAATCTCGTCAAAATGATGAACGAAAATATAAGTATTTAAGGAAAAGCGTGGAGGTTCCCAATAATAATTGAACATGAAAATATTAGATTAGTACAACTAGTACAAAAATATACCTAGTTGCGAAATTAAAGAGTACGATTTATTAATACAACAGATAAACATGAAACTATTCAAAATTACAATATCAATACAGAAAATTTAGACGACTACATAATATCATAATATGACATTCCAGTTTGTGTAAAAAATTACAGAATACCAGAAACAGACAAACAGGAAATTAGTAAAACACTAAATAAATTAATACAAGATAACCTAATAGAACCATCTATTTCCGAATACAATACGACAAAAGATGGAGACTAGTTATTGACTATAGACAAGTAAATAAAAAAACTAACCGCAGACAAATTCCCGTTACCAAGAATCGATGATATACTGGATCAATTAGGAAGAGCAAAATATTTTTCATGTTTGGACCTAATGTCAGGTTTTCATCAAATAGAACTAAGCCCAGAATCAAGAAATATAACATCATTTAGCGCAGACAATGGTACTTACCTTTTCAAAAGATTACCTTATGGCCTTAAAGTAGCTCCAAACTTATTTCAAAGAATGATGACTTTGGCATTCGCAGGTCTAAAGCCATCACAAGCATTTTTATATATGGATGACTTATTAGTATTAGGATGCTGACGAAGCGAAAAGGTTCGTCGCATTTTGCAATTATTACAGAAGATACTTTTCTGATAAAGCTGCTCCTTTTTGTAGCTGAGTGTTAATCTTTATTTTATCATAGAAAGCTGAACAGTCCTCGACACTGTTTATTTGAATATTCAAAAGCTCTGCCAGTACAGTAAAAAAATTTTGCCAACCGCTAATAGTCGCGCTAAATTTTTTCGCGGCGACTTCTTAAGTTTATTCTCATTGTATGTTGCATTAGCGATTTTTATACTCAGTTGTACTAGTACACAGAGTATTATAGTTTTAATCACATAACGGTGGATTGTAACAAAATGGTGAAAATCCTTTGCCATTTGGGCGGCGTTCTGAACTGCTGGAGTCATGCCCACAAAGATTACAACAAAGAATTCGATCTGTGATGCATTAAATAGATTATTTAGCTTGGGGTGGAAACATGTTGGTTTAAGGAAGTGCAAAAGCGTTGGTCTGTTATTTTCGCTAAAGGACACATTGACCGTTATAAAGTACAGGGATATTTAGCAGAATCTTAAGCTGGCATATTGCCAAGAAAACATGTCATATATTTTCTTGACCTCGCGGGAACACTTCACTTAGAATCACTTCGTGTTTTCAGCCGCTTCACTTTCCTCGAAAGTTTTGGGATGACAGCACTGGCTACGCTTTTCTGTATGTATGTATTTATGTATTGGCAAATATAAAACTTGTTACTTGTTGTTTTGCATACGTGAGTGAGTTTAAATTCTAAGATGCTTTTTCATGAAAAGGTAAGTACAAAAGGGTGCCGTGATTTAATCCCAAGTCGCATAACCCCAATTTTAAAATTTGGGATTATGTCACGCACCATGGTGTGATTTTTTCTTCCAAATTTTAATCTTTTTATAGACATATGTACATTCATATGTATATACCTATCGATCTATTAAAAAAAAGCGCCGCAGGCGAAAATTTGGAATCAAAATCGCGCGATTTTTTCTTCCAAATTTTCATCTTTTTATAGGCATATGTACATACATATGTATACACCTATCGATCTATTAAAAAAAAAGCGCCGCAGTCGAAAATTTTGATTCAAAAATCGCGCCATTTTTTCTTCCAAATTTTCATCTTTTTATAGACATATATACAATGTACACAAATATTTATATACCTATCGTTTTATTGAAAAAAGTCTGTATATATGTAAATATATTTAATTTTAATGTAATTTTTTAGTTTTAAAGGAATTTTTGAGAACATGTGTATTTAAGTGCATACATATTTCATCTTATACATATACTCAATGTATTATTGTATAACAACATTAACTTTATTGTCAGCTTTAATTTTTTTGCTTAATGTAATAAAATCTAAGAAAAAATCTGAAATGTTTTTTTGGGCTTGAAAATGACATTATCCCAATTGGGATTATGTCACTACGCCTAGGGTGACATAAGCCCGAGTAAAAAAGTTGGGATTATGTCACCCTAGGGGGTGAAAGAAAGAAAGCAATGAACATAAAATTGAATGTCCCATTATATGCTGTCGTTCGATCGGATGTCATTTCACATTAAGGTGGAGTGAAATTTTTTTTTGGAAATTCAATTTGTTCCAAAGCCAGAACGGAACCTTTCTGGCCCAGTAATAAGCCTGTAAAATTTTATTGATCTACTCGCATGTTTAGAGGTGCCCCCAGCCCCACAAAGTTGAAAAAACAGCACGATCTGGTACAAATATGACATTTTGAGAATTATAAAATCAAAAAACTAAGTATGAGGATTGATAAAGATGGTTAAGCTGAGTATTAAGGTGAATTTTTTTTGGAAACAACAACAACAACAAGAGTTATTAAAGGTCAAAGTTTATATTGTGCATTTTTAAATTGCAATTTCTTAAAAACTGCTAAACCGACTTCGAATATTTTTATACCATTCGATAGGTATTTTGATTCCCTTTAATTTGATATACATTTTATGTGGGTTCCATAGCACCCCCCCCTGCGGGGGTCAAACTCCCTTTTACCCTCCTTTTTATACTCAGGTGTACTAGTACACAGAGTATTATAGTTTTAATCACATAACGGTGGATTGTAACAGAACGAAATAATCGAGATAGATATAGACTTATATATATCAAAATGATCAGGGTGAAAAGAGAAATCGATTGAGCCATGTCCGTCCGTCCGTCCGTCTGTCCGTCTGTAAATACTCTAACTCGCGCAAAAATTAAGATATTTTGATGAAATTTGAAATGGAAGTTGGTATCGATACTGGGACGGTTGGTATTGAAAATGGGCGAAATCGGGCCATGACCACGCCCACTTTTCCTATATAGAAAAAATCGGAAATTTGGTATCTCAGTCACTAATATAGCTGGAGCGATGAAATTTTACCCACGTGTTGAGCTCAGGCCCCTAGGAAGAAATTTGATGAAATTTTGGAAAATGGGCGGTGCCACGCCCACTTATTAAGGCCCAAACCTTGAAAGTTTTATTTGTCATAACTCAGAAACCATTGAAGATATATCGATGAAATTTGGCACGCGTGATTTACTTACTTAGGAAAACGTTTGGACGGAAAATAGTTAAAATCGGTTGACGGCCACGCCCACTTTTATATATGTGTATTATAAAGTGGCCTAATAAAAACATTTTAAGCCATATCTCTGTCAAATATAAAGATCTATCATTGAAATTTTGTCGCATGAGTCAAACTATGGACATAAAACAAAAAACACAAAACTTTTGGAAAATGGGCAGTGCCACGCCCACTTATTAAGGGGCAAACATTGAATGTTTTATGAGTCATAACTCAGAAACCGGTGAAGATATATCGATGAAATTTGGTACGCATGATATACTTAATTAGGCAAATGTTTGGACGAAAAATTTCCAAAATCGGTTGACGGCCACGCCCACTTTTATTTATGTGTGTTATAAAGTGGCCTAATAAAAACATTTTAAGCGATATCTATGTCAAATATAAAGATATATCATTAAAATTTTATGGCAGGAGTCTTACTACGAACATAAAATAAAAACCGTAAAAATTTTGGAAAATGGGCGTGGCACCGCCTCTTTTTAGAAGCAGGAATACACGAGATTCCTTAGCCTATAACTCGACAAATAATTGATATATAATGACGAAACTTGGTGTGTACACTTTTATTGCTTGTGGTAATACATGCTCAAAATTTTGGAGAAATCGGTTTGATGGCCACGCCCTCTTTTATATATGGGTGTTATAAAGTGGCCCAATAAAAACATTTTAAGCGATATCTTTGTCAACTGTAAAGATAATTCATTGAAATTTTGTGACATGAGTTCCACAATAGAGCGGAAACATAAAATAGACAAATTTTGGAAAATGGGCGTGGCACCGCCTCCTTTTGGACAAAGGGATATACGAGATTTCTTAGCCTTTAACTCGACAAATAATTGAGATATTATGACGAAACTTGGTTTATATACTTTTATAACTTGTGTTAATAGACACGCAAACATTTATTGAAATCGGTTTATGATCACTTTTTAACAAAGATATTTCTGGAACACCCTTTGGGAATTTGTAACGTATCATCTTTGTAACTAGAAGTCAAAAAGGAATGAAATTTTGCACAAAGAATAATATTCATATGCTTAGTTGGATGACTGATAAAAATTTTGAAAATGGGCATGGCTAAGCCCACTTTATGCGGCACTTTATATAAAGTAAACCGTGTTTCCATTAAACGCAAACAAACAATGAAAGCATACAGCTGAGTATCTAATGTTCGATTCCACTCGAACTTAGGCTTCCTTACTTGTTATAAATAAAAATTAAGTTACTATAGAAATATAAAAAATATGTATTTATAAATAAAGTTAAGTTACTATAGAAATATAAAAATTAGTACATTATGAAAATTTGTTAAAATATTTTTCAGTTCTGGTGAAACAGCCAAAGACAAAACATATTAATTTAAATATAATTTAATATGAAATAAATACTTTTCTAATTTATTTAACCTAAATTATAAATTGTTAAATAAATACCACACATATGTCGTTAGAAGCGTACTTTAATTATCTTTCGGAAGGAGTAGATACGGTTTGCGGGTATTTGTAACTTCAGCGAAAAGAATTTTTGATTGAAGTTGTAACCAAAAAAACTCAAAATTACGTTATCTCAAAACCCTAACCGTAAGAAAATGGTTTTGACCTCAGCATGTTCATACCAGCCCTCCCCTATACCTGAAATTCTTGGTATTTTCTCAAATTAATTATTTGTAAACTTGTGTTTTCAACATATAGCTTTGAATATGATAGAAGTAAAATTTATCTACCAGAATTCCGTGGGGGTTCAAACACCCAAAACCCTCCCCCCCTAAATACCACCTTGCTCATAACCATTCCGGTTTGAAAAAAGAGAAGAATTTTTGTCGTATGTGCTATCATAAACAGGTATTGGTGCTCAGTCGTCACATACGACAAATGCATACTGAATGAAAAGTCGTTTATCTCCCATAATTTTAAAGATATCGAACTTTTGCAAATTGCAAGTCAAAATATATAATACTCTCTACACCTCGTCCAAATAACAGAAAAATCTGTTGTACAGTTTTTGAGAATTTCCAATTTAAACTTCAAAGTCGATTTTCTCGAATCTATGTTTTGCTACATACGACATTCGTTTTCTCAGGCGACGATTTGGCCAACCGCTCGCGCACATGTTCGTCGTTAGTGGCGTGGTTCACGAACATTGCATTGAAAGCAACAACAACAACCTCATTTGGTGTTGACTCTTGAGCAGTAAACATCGCGGATGAAGTGAGTATCACACTAGAAATTACTGAATTGCATTGAATGCAAAAGAAATATATGCATGTTTAAGGATTTTATACGTATTTAATTAGTTTTTCATACAATTTTCTTCCAAATAATGCCCAAAAGTATGTTTCAATAGTTTTCACACAATTGTTTTGTAGGAAATGCTTATAATATCCTTAAACGTGCCTATAATTTTTCTGTTTAAAAACTGTATAGAAAAATTCTCTATGTATCTTGAAATCAAGAGCTAACCCGGATTTTCTGAAAACGCCATCGTATTTAGTTGGGGTATTTCAGCGTTTTTCTGTGATATTTTTGCCTCCCTACAGTGTAATTAAAAAAAACAAGTAAGGAAGCCTAAGTTCGAGTGGAATCGAACATTAGATACTCAGCTGTATGCTTTCATTGTTTGTTTGCGTTTAATGGAAACACGGTTTACTTTATATAAAGTGCCGCATAAAGTGGGCTTAGCCATGCCCATTTTCAAAATTTTTATCAGTCATCCAACTAAGCATATGAATATTATTCTTTGTGCAAAATTTCATTCATTTTTGACTTCTAGTTACAAAGATGATACGTTACAAATTCCCAAAGGGTGTTCCAGAAATATCTTTGTTAAAAAGTGATCATAAACCGATTTCAATAAATGTTTGCGTGTCTATTAACACAAGTTATAAAAGTATATAAACCAAGTTTCGTCATTATATCTCAATTATTTGTCGAGTTATAGGCTAAGGAATCTCGTATATTCCTGCTTCTAAAAAGAGGCGGTGCCACGCCCATTTTCCAAAATTTTTACGGTTTTTATTTTATGTTCGTAGTAAGACTCCTGCCATAAAATTTTAATGATATATCTTTATATTTGACATAGATATCACTTAAAATGTTTTTATTAGGCCACTTTATAACACACATAAATAAAAGTGGGCGTGGCCGTCAACCGATTTTGGAAATTTTTCGTCCAAACATTTGCCTAATTAAGTATATCATGCGTACCAAATTTCATCGATATATCTTCACCGGTTTCTGAGTTATGACTCATAAAACATTCAATGTTTGCCCCTTAATAAGTGGGCGTGGCACTGCCCATTTTACAAAAGTTTTGTGTTTTTTGTTTTATGTCCATAGTTTGACTCATGCGACAAAATTTCAATGATAGATCTTTATATTTGACAGAGATATGGCTTAAAATGTTTTTATTAGGCCACTTTATAATACACATATATAAAAGTGGGCGTGGCCGTCAACCGATTTTAACTATTTTCCGTCCAAACGTTTTTCTAAGTAAGTAAATCACGCGTGCCAAATTTCATCGATATATCTTCAATGGTTTCTGAGTTATGACAAATAAAACTTTCAAGGTTTGGGCCTTAATAAGTGGGCGTGGCACCGCCCATTTTCCAAAATTTCATCAAATTTCTTCCTAGGGGCCTGAGCTCAACACGTGGGTAAAATTTCATCGCTCCAGCTATATTAGTGACTGAGATACCAAATTTCCGATTTTTTCTATATAGGAAAAGTGGGCGTGGTCATGGCCCGATTTCGCCCATTTTCAATACCAACCAGGTGTACTAGTACACCTGAGTATAAAAAGGAGGGTAAAAGGGAGGTTGACCCCCGCAGGGGGGGGGGGTGCTATGGAACCCACATAAAATGTATATCAAATTAAAGGGAATCAAAATACCTATCGAATGGTATAAAAATATTCGAAGTCGGTTTAGCAGTTTTTAAGAAATTGCAATTTAAAAATGCACAATATAAACTTTGACCTTTAATAACTCTTGTTGTTGTTGTTGTTTCCAAAAAAAATTCACCTTAATACTCAGCTTAACCATCTTTATCAATCCTCATACTTAGTTTTTTGATTTTATAATTCTCAAAATGTCATATTTGTACCAGATCGTGCTGTTTTTTCAACTTTGTGGGGCTGGGGGCACCTCTAAACATGCGAGTAGATCAATAAAATTTTACAGGCTTATTACTGGGCCAGAAAGGTTCCGTTCTGGCTTTGGAACAAATTGAATTTCCAAAAAAAAATTTCACTCCACCTTAATGTGAAATGACATCCGATCGAACGACAGCATATAATGGGACATTCAATTTTATGTTCATTGCTTTCTTAAGGCTTTTATACGGTACCCTGACATAATCCCAAGGGGCATAATCCCAAATTTTTTATTTGGGATTATGTCACTCCCCCTAGGGTGACATAATCCCAACTTTTTTACTCGGGCTTATGTCACCCTAGGCGTAGTGACATAATCCCAATTGGGATAATGTCATTTTCAAGCCCAAAAAAACATTTCAGATTTTTTCTTAGATTTTATTACATTAAGCAAAAAAATTAAAGCTGACAATAAAGTTAATGTTGTTATACAATAATACATTGAGTATATGTATAAGATGAAATATGTATGCACTTAAATACACATGTTCTCAAAAATTCCTTTAAAACTAAAAAATTACATTAAAATTAAATATATTTACATATATACAGACTTTTTTCAATAAAACGATAGGTATATAAATATTTGTGTACATTGTATATATGTCTATAAAAAGATGAAAATTTGGAAGAAAAAATGGCGCGATTTTTGAATCAAAATTTTCGACTGCGGCGCTTTTTTTTTAATAGATCGATAGATGTATACATATGTATGTACATATGCCTATAAAAAGATGAAAATTTGGAAGAAAAAATCGCGCGATTTTGATTCCAAATTTTCGCCTGCGGCGCTTTTTTTTAATAGATCGATAGGTATATACATATGAATGTACATATGTCTATAAAAAGATTAAAATTTGGAAGAAAAAATCACACCATGGTGCGTGACATAATCCCAAATTTTAAAATTGGGGTTATGCGACTTGGGATTAAATCACGGCACCCTTTTGTACTTACCTTTTCATGAAAAAGCATCTTAGAATTTAAACTCACTCACGTATGCAAAACAACAAGTAACAAGTTTTATATTTGCCAATACATAAATACATACATACAGAAAAGCGTAGCCAGTGCTGTCATCCCAAAACTTTCGAGGAAAGTGAAGCGGCTGAAAACACGAAGTGATTCTAAGTGAAGTGTTCCCGCGAGGTCAAGAAAATATATGACATGTTTTCTTGGCAATATGCCAGCTTAAGATTCTGCTAAATATCCCTGTACTTTATAACGGTCAATGTGTCCTTTAGCGAAAATAACAGACCAACGCTTTTGCACTTCCTTAAACCAACATGTTTCCACCCCAAGCTAAATAATCTATTTAATGCATCACAGATCGAATTCTTTGTTGTAATCTTTGTGGGCATGACTCCAGCAGTTCAGAACGCCGCCCAAATGGCAAAGGATTTTCACCATTTTGTTACAATCCACCGTTATGTGATTAAAACTATAATACTCTGTGTACTAGTACAACTGAGTATAAAAATCGCTAATGCAACATACAATGAGAATAAACTTAAGAAGTCGCCGCGAAAAAATTTAGCGCGACTATTAGCGGTTGGCAAAATTTTTTTACTGTACTGGCAGAGCTTTTGAATATTCAAATAAACAGTGTCGAGGACTGTTCAGCTTTCTATGATAAAATAAAGATTAACACTCAGCTACAAAAAGGAGCAGCTTTATCAGAAAAGTATCTTCTGTAATAATTGCAAAATGCGACGAATCTTTTCGCTTCGTCAGCATCCTAATACTAATAAGTCATCCATATATAAAAATGCTTGTGATGGCTTTAGACCTGCGAATGCCAAAGTCATCATTCTTTGAAATAAGTTTGGAGCTACTTTAAGGCCATAAGGTAATCTTTTGAAAAGGTAAGTACCATTGTCTGCGCTAAATGATGTTATATTTCTTGATTCTGGGCTTAGTTCTATTTGATGAAAACCTGACATTAGGTCCAAACATGAAAAATATTTTGCTCTTCCTAATTGATCCAGTATATCATCGATTCTTGGTAACGGGAATTTGTCTGCGGTTAGTTTTTTTATTTACTTGTCTATAGTCAATAACTAGTCTTCATCTTTTGTCGTATTGTATTCGGAAATAGATGGTTCTATTAGGTTATCTTGTATTAATTTATTTAGTGTTTTACTAATTTCCTGTTTGTCTGTTTCTGGTATTCTGTAATTTTTTACACAAACTGGAATGTCATATTATGATATTATGTAGTCGTCTAAATTTTCTGTATTGATATTGTAATTTTGAATAGTTTCATGTTTATCTGTTGTATTAATAAATCGTACTCTTTAATTTCGCAACTAGGTATATTTTTGTACTAGTTGTACTAATCTAATATTTTCATGTTCAATTATTATTGGGAACCTCCACGCTTTTCCTTAAATACTTATATTTTCGTTCATCATTTTGACGAGATTGCAGAAATATATTCGTATTTTGTATGCTTCAAATGGAAAGACGAATATTCCTTCACGACACATTGGTCCCAAATCCAAAACTTGTGGCATAAACCCAATTTTTAAACTTTTAAGTGTTCAAAAAAGGCATGCATTTTCCAATAGTACATATACTCTTGCACCTAAAAACCAGTTTAATTCAATACATCTGGCTACAATTAGTTTCTGACAAGCCATCAAAGTCAGCTCTTTCGCCACAATAATATTAAAGTTTTGCGTATTTTTTTTGCTGTAAAATTTTAATATTGGAAAATTAAGCTTGATTGAAAACAAGTGCACGTTTTTATGGATAACGTAGGTAAAAGTAAGTAGAATTTACTATTACCAAGTTTTTCCATGTCTCTAAGTGTATTAGGGTATATTTGAAGTGCTTTGCGAAAGGTATATTATGTTAAAAAAAATTTATAATTTTTGTGTTTCGTAGACAAAAAGTTATATAACTACACAATTCTTCACAAAAGTAAAGGCGCTATATCTATACATTAAAGCAGGGCTGCTCACCTCATAGGCACTCAAAGCACAATTGTTTTTGTTTTGTACCCAATCATAGGCAGAGTTACATATTTTCACTTCAAATATGAAAATAAAATTTTCTTTGCACTCCCATAAGCACTCAGATATAAAAAAATTTTATATGTATGTGCCTATGATTCATATTGAATGTGCAGAGCAAAGGCACTTTGTATAGGAGCTCGAGCACTGCCGTAAGAAATCGAAATTTACAATAACAAATGTGTAATGAAAAAAAAATTCAAAAAATGAAAGCACTGTAAAAAATTTTTATTCAAAAAATTTTCATATAAAAAATAAAAAAAATTGTATGTATGTGATACTACCATTTGAAAATAAATTCTAAAATAATATTTTATTGGAATTCATAAAAAAATTTAAATGAGCAAAAAAATTTTTCAGTCCATATACAAAATTTGTAGATGTATTGAATTTTGTACTTTCAATACGAGAGCGTTGAGCAGCCCTGCATTAAAGGCTAACATTTTTTGCATACAAACAATTGCCAGGCTGTTTAGCATATTTAACATACTCATATCCACATAAAATTGATATGGATGTGTTCGTATGAGTCAGGAGCAGTGCATAGGCATATAATTTTTTCTATAAATTATTTAATTTGTTTATAATTAATAATTAAAATTTTTAGTTAAGAGAAATAGATATCGTAAACGTGTTTACAAATATCGTAAACACAGTTGAAGAGTCGTTTTAATTTAAAAGCGCTCTCTCTATTTTATATGCATTGGCCCAGTTTACGCTCAGATCAAAATCAACGCGGCCAAATATCTCTTATTGCTTTTCCATTAAAGCGAATGAGAGAGAGTGCGGGAGAGCACACTGAGTATTTTAATTTTGACCAAGGCATATCTAACAGGTAGGCTCGGCGGCGAATTGAAAAACTTCTTTTTTATTTACAAAGGAAGAGTGTAATGTCAAAATCAAAGCGAATTCACATCATGGCCAATAGGAATGGACGAGCCCCAAGCGAATTCAGATTTTAACCACGGCGAAATATCATTTTGACATTACACTCTACCAATTACAATAACAAAATTTCGAGCACCGGCGATACTAGTTATTAAGTAAAGTGTATTTAATAAAGCCATGCAAAAATATTATTGCCGTTTATTGTCGTTTTTAAAAAATCGATATTTTTCCAGTGAACTTCTATCTCAGCAATTCCAAAATGTTCGACATTTGCAGGCGCTAATATAGTATGATGTCGCTGTCTTAACCAAATAAAGTGAGTTGCGGACGTTACTTATTATACTATTTTGTAATCTGCTATGAAACACGCAAGTTTTAACGGATATTGCGTTAAGAAAACCCTGAAAAAAGTATTTCGACACACCCTATTAGTGTCTAATTTGGTTTATAGAAATTTAAATTCGCTTATTTATTTGAAATTTACCTTAACATACATAAATATATAGAACTCTGTATTCAATTACGGTAATTTTGACACCTTTTGCGATATAGTAGGCCTGTTTTTTTTTCAAGCGCATATACATCTGCGCTTAATTTTGTATGGACTGCTAAGCGCATAAATTTATCTGCGCTTATGAAATAGTTGCGGATAAAATCAGTGATGCCAAGTCTTATGATGTAGTTTTCATCACTGTTTTACCATTCCTAAGTTATCTGTTTACCATATCTAAGTGAAAAACAATATGTCAACCAGGAAATGTAAGAATTTATGTGTATTTTATATAAATTCAATGAAATTATGTTTATTTAATTAATTTTTTTCAGAAGAGAAGCGAGAAAACGTTGGACGAGGGAGGAGACTCTACTTCTGCTGCAGTGCTACAATGCGCGGAAGGACGAGTTTAAGCACTGCCGAAAAAAGAAGTATGCTTATGCAAACGTTTTGGAGGATATGCTGGCAATGGGCTTTGTGGTAAGAGTTTTTTTTCAAAAAGTATATTTTAAAGTTAATACATGTTTTCTTTTGAACGTATAGGACACAACCATCACAACGCGAGCACTGGCGGCGAAGATGCGCACGCTTTTGATAGCTTACAAAAGCGCAAAAGACAACAACAGACAGACCGGTGCTACATATTGCGCAGCTCCGTTCATGGAAGAAATGGACGAAATTTTTGGACGTGAGCCGGTAATGTCAAACACACACACCCTAAACCTAGGTGCAACAATGCAGAGGCCATTAAGTGAAAGTCGCGCACCAGCTGCTGTTGGTAAATATCTCGCGTGTTGTTTCTTTAATCGTATCATTCCGTCTAACTTCTATAATACGGGAAATTTTTCAATGAATATATATATATATATACATATATATTTTTACAGCTCCTATTTCTCGTCGTTTACAGAGTCATTTAGTTCCTCGCTTTCGCCCATAACCATAGACATCATGCCAAACTTCAATAACACAATCGACAAACAACTCTACATAGAACAAGTAAGGAAGCCTAAGTTCGAGTGGAATCGAACATTAGATACTCAGCTGTATGTTTTCATTGTTTGTTTGCGTTTGATGGAAACACTGTGTACTTTAAATAAATTGAGTGCTGCATAAAGTGGGCGTAGCCACGCCCATTGTTAACATTTTTATCAGTCATCCAACTAAGCATTTGAATATTATTCTTTGTGCAAAATTTCATTCCTTTATGACTTCTAGTTACAAAGATGTCACATTACAAATTTCCAAAGCGTGTTCCAGAAATATCTTTGCTAAAAAGTAGGCGTGGTCTTAAACCGATTTCAATAAATTTTTGCGTGTCTATTAATACAAGTTATAAAAGTGTATAAACCAAGTTTCATCATAATATCTCAATTATTTGTCGACTTATGGGCTCCGAAATCTCGTATATTCCTTTGTCTAAAAGGAGGCGGTGCCACGCCCATTTTCCAAAATTTTTCTATTTTTTGTTTCCGGTCTATTGTAGAAATCATACCACAAAACTTCAATGAATTATCTTTACATTTGACAAAGATATCGCTTAAAATGTTTTTATACTCAGCTGTACTAGTACACAGAGTATTATAGTTTTAATCACATAACGGTGGATTGTAACAGAATGAAATAATCGAGATAGATATAGACTTATATATATCAAAATGATCAGGGTGAAAAGAGAAATCGATTGAGCCATGTCCGTCCGTCCGTCCGTCCGTCCGTCCGTCCGTCCGTCTGTCCGTCTGTCCGTCCGTCCGTCTGTAAACACTCTAACTCGCGCAAAAATTGAGATATTTTGATGAAATTTGAAATGCAAGTTGGTATCGACACTGGGACGGTTGGTATTGAAAATGGGCGAAATCGGACCATGACCACGCCCACTTTTCCTATATAGAAAAAATCGGAAATCTGGTATCTCAGCCACTAATATAGCTAGAGTGATGAAATTTTACCCACGTGTTGAGCTCAGGCCCCTAAGAAGAAATTTGATGGAATTTTGGAAAATGGGCGGTGCCACGCCCACTTATTAAGGAGCAAACATTGAAAGCTTTATGAGTCATAACTCAAAAACTGTTGAAGATATATCGATGAAATTTGGTATGCGTGATTTACTTACTTAAACAAATGTTTTGACGGAAAATTGCCAAAATCGGTTGACGGCCACGCCCACTTTTATATATGGGAACTATAAAGGGGCCTAATAAAAACATTTTAAGCGATATCTCTGTCAAATATAAAGATCTATCACTGAAATTTTGTGGCATGAGTCCAGCTATGTACATAAAACAAAAAGCACAAAAATTTAGGAAAATGGGCGGTGCCACGCCCACTTATTAAGGGGCAAATATTGAAAGTTTTATGAGTCATAACTCAGAAACCATTGAAGATATATCAATGAAATTTAGTACGCGTGATATATGTACTTAGGCAAATGTTTGGACGAAAAATTTCCAAAATCGGTTGACGACCACGCCCACTTTTATATATGGGTCTTATAAAGTGACCTAATAAAAACATTTTAAGCGATATCTCTGTCAAATATAAAGATATATCATTAAAATTTTATGGCAGGAGTCTAACTACGAACATAAGACAAAAACCGTAAAAATTTTGGAAAATGGACGTGGCACCGCCTCTTTTTAGAAGCTGGAATATACGAGATTTCTGAGCCCATAACTCGACAAATAATTGATATATAATGACGAAACTTGGTGTGTACACTTTTATTACTTGTGGTAATACATGTTAAAAATTTTAGCGAAATCGGTTGACGACCACGCCCACTTTTAAATATGGGTATTATAAAGTGGCCTAATAAAAACATTTTAAGCGATATCTCTGTCAAATATAAAGATATATCATTGAAATTTTATAGCAGGAGTCCAACTGCGGACATAAAACGAAAACCACAAAAATTTTGGAAAATGGGCGTGGCACCGCCTCTTTTTAGAAACAGGAATATACGAGATTTCTTAGACTATAACTCGACAAATAATTGAGATATTATGACGAAACTTGGTTTATACACTTTTATATCTTGTGTTAATAGACACGAAAAAATTTATTGAAATCGGTTTATGACCACGCCTACTTTTTAACATAGATATTTCTGGAACACCCTTTGGGAATTTGTAACGTGACATCTTTGTAACTAGAGTCATAAAGGAGTGAAATTTTGCACAAAGAATAATATTCATATGCTTAGTTGGATGACTGATAAAAATGTTGAAAATGGACGTGGCTACGCCCACTTTATGCAGCACTTGCTTTATAGAAAGTACCTACACCGTGTTTCCATCAAACGCAAACAAACAATGAAAGCATACAGCTGAGTATCTAATGTTCGATTCCACTCGAACTTAGGCTTCCTTACTTGTTATTATGTCACTTTATAATACCCATATATAAAAGTGGGCGTGGTCGCCAAACCGATTTCGCTAAAATTTTGAACATGTATTACCACAAGCAATAAAAGTGTACACACCCAGTTTCGTCAATATATATAAATTATTTGTCGAGTTATGGGCTCAGAAATCTCGTATATTCCTGTTTCTAAAAAGAGGCGGTGCCACGCCCATTTTCCAAAATTTTTGTGTTTTTCGTTTTATGTCCGCAGTTGGACTTCTGCTATAAAATTTCAATGACATGTCTTTATATTTGACAGAGATATCGCTTAAAATGTTTTTATTAGGTCACTTTATAATACCCATATATAAAAGTGGGCGTGGCCGTCAACCGATTTAGGAAAATTTTCGTCCAAACATTTGCCTAGGTAAGTATATTACGTGTACGGAATTTCATCGATATATCTTCAACGGTTTCTGAGTTATGACTCATAAAACTTTCAATGTTTGCCCCTTAATAAGTGGGCGTGGCACCGCCCATTTTCCAAAATTTTTGTGTTTTTCGTTTTATGTCCGCAGTTAGACTCCTACTACAAAATTTCAGTGATATATCTTTATACTTGACAGAGATATGGCTTAAAATATTTTTATTAGGTCACTTTGTAATATTCATATATAAAAGTGGGCGTGGCCGTCAACCGATTTTAACTATTTTTCGTCCAAACATTTGCCTAATTAAGTATATCATGCGTACCAAATTTCATCGATATATCTTCACCGGTTTCTGAGTTATGACTCATAAAACATTCAATGTTTGCCCCTTAATAAGTGGGCGTGGCACTGCCCATTTTCCAAAAGTTTTGTGGTTTTTGTTTTATGTCCTTAGTTGGACTCCTGTCACGAAATTTCAGTGATAGATCTTTATATTTGATAGAGATATCGCTTAAAATGTTTTTATTAGGCCCCTTTATAGTTCCCATATATAAAAGTGGGCGTGGCCGTCAACCGATTTTGACAATTTTCCGTGAAAACATTTGCATAAGTATGTTAATCACGCGTACCAAATTTCATCGATATGTCTTCAACGGTTCTGAGTTATGACATATAAAACTTTCAATGTTGGACCCTTAATAAGTGGGCGTGGCACCGCCCATTTTCCAAAATTTCATCAAATTTCTTCCTAGGGGCCTGAGCTCAACACGTGAGTAAAATTTCATCGCTCCAGCTATATTAGTGACTGAGGTACCAAATTTACGATTTTTTCTATATAGGAAAAGTGGGCGTGGTCATGGTCCGATTTCGCCCATTTTCAATACCAACCGTCCCAGTCCCGATACCAACTTGCATTTCAAATTTCATCAAAATATCTCAATTTTTGCGCCAGTTAGAGTGTTTACAGACGGACAGACGGACGGACGGACGGACGGACATGGCTCAATCGATTTCTCTTTTCACCCTGATCATTTTGATATATATAAGTCTATATCTATCTCGATTATTTCATTCTGTTACAATCCACCGTTATGTGATTAAAACTATAATACTCTGTGTACTAGTACAGCTGAGTATAAAAACAAAATATAATCATAAATATATACGCAAATCTAACTCATAGCAAGAGCATCATCCGCGCATTCATTGCCATCTTCCCACTTGAAGTACGCATTTACAAATGAGATGTTCGCATGTTAGTGGGCAAAGGCGACGAACATGTGCGCGCGCATGTTGGCGAGCATGTTCGCCGTCTGTGGCCAGCTTTACCGAAAAAGTTTTCGGAAAATAAAAACTTGTCTTCCCACTCAATATTAAGCATCCTAAAATTGTCAATCAACACGTTCATACAAATCCGTTGCATCCCAAACGAATTTCAAATTTCACTCTCCATGAAATCTGCATATCGCCGCCTAAGAAGTTAACTTCAAAAAAAATATGACCTCCCCAATTTTTCTATATGGTTTGAAATGGTATATTCTTAATCAAACTGAATTTTAATTTTTGAAATCCACCTGCGCCTTTCGCTTGAATAATCTTTCTTCCATTTGACTAAAAGTACTTTTTTTAAAATGCAATAATTTGACATTATGAAAAATCTTACTTTTAGGAGACTAATCGTTTATTTATTCACCATCTTGTAGACAATAGTCCATACTTTCAAATTATGAAGTAATTTTTTTTATCAGCGTTAATATTATTTTTTTGCAGCTTTTTTCTTTTCAAACAGAAAAAAAAAATTGTGTAAAAATTGCAAAACTTTAACATGAAATAAAAAAAAATAAAAAATATGACCTCCCCAAATTTTTAATATTTGGTGCTAGTTAACGTGCTTTATAAACAGGTGAAGAAATCTTAAAAATTCGTTTGCGCTTTTTTGGTTTATGATCTTTTTTATGGAGTAAGCTTCAAAAAGTATTAATTTTTTTGTATGGGAAAAATTTGCCAAGTTAATGAAACTTAAACAACAATTTTTCCAATTCTAATAAAGATATCTTAAAATTTTAAACATCATATTCAGGGGGATGGGTTATGCTTTCTAACGGTGTATTTGGTTTTGAATAAAAAAATATTACATACAGTATATTAAGTAGGGAAAATAGCCAAAAACGTGTTTTTTTTGCCTATTTGGACATGAATATCTCAAAAACTAGAACCAATTTGAAAATTCTGACTCCATATTCAGATTCACACTGAAGTCCTTTAGAAAAGTATAGCTTCATTTTTGGTATAAAAATTTTTTGAAATGTGATTTTTTTGTAGGAAAATTTTATGATGAATGCTTATAAAATGCTCAAATGTGCATATATTTTTAATTTGAAAACCATGGAATACTTTGCGCTTTTTCCAAAATGATTAATGTATTTTATTTCTATTTCAAAAATGTGTGCTCTTATTAAAATTGAGCATTTTAGTTTAGTTAACAAAAAATTGAAATTTCAAATTGATTTAATTGTTGAATTATTGTGTAGGTACACAGAAGATTTTTAATTAATTTTATTTGGCGAAAAGCTATCACTTCTACCATCGCTGGTAACACGTAGTCTTGAACTTGTTCGCTTTTCGCCAAATAAAATTAATTAAAAATCTTCTGTGCACCTACACAATAATTCAACAATTAAATTAAAAAAATAGATAGGCAGGGTGTTGCAAATGTACATTACTTCCGGCTAACCGAAGCATAGACCACCTAAAATTACTCAACAAATTTGTGTTATCTCATGAACATGTGTACATAAAAATAAAACAATAAAGTTGAGCGAGTAAAGGTGGCAAAAGAAAAGCGACAAAAAGTTCAACTGCGTACCAGGCCGTGTTTGGGTGAGTTGGTTAGCGCGTCGCTAACATTAACACCTTCTCACGGTGGGTCTAAGTTCGATTCCCGGCTTGATCCCGAAAAGAAGTCTGATGATGAGGAATTGGTTTTCTTCGAAATAGCTATCACTTCTACCATCGCTGGTAATACGTAGTCTTGAACTTGTTCGCTTTTCGCTAAATAAAATTTATTTTTTGTGAATTTAAATGAGCTATTGGCCATTTTTTTTTTTTAATGAAGAAAAATTGAAAAATTTTTTTTGGTAGAAGTTATGGATCCATTTCGGAGACCACCACATCCCCTCATCAGACTTCTTCAAGCGGCCTCAACCGAGAATCGAACTTAAGTCGTTCGATTGGTAGTCCATTGTCTATACCATTGAGCTACCACCGCCGTCAGCTTTGTTTCGCTTAAATTTCAATTTTCCTTCCATTACAATTCACATACCAACAACAGTAGCTTAATGACACTCTGCCTTTGCTACCTAGTATGTTGGTGCGATTGTGTGTTTGGTTTGTACAAAGTTCTAAAGCTATTAACAAGCAAAGCTTTTGTACAGGCAATGCTTGTTATTGTTTTCAGACTTGGATTGTAATGGAAGGAAAATTGAAATTTAAGCGAAACAAAGCTGACGGCGGTGGTAGCTCAATGGTATAGACAATGGACTACCAATCGAACGACTTAAGTTCGATTCTCGGTTGAGGCCGCTTGAAGAAGTCTGATGAGGGGATGTGGTGGTCTCCGAAATGGATCCATAACTTCTACCAAAAAAAATTTTTTCAATTTTTCTTCATTAAAAAATAAAAAAAATGTCCAATAGCTCATTTAAATTCACATAAAATAATTATTAGAATTAAAACGGCCATATAAATACAAACATAAATTTATTTTTACTTGAAAGAGTTTTTAGTGCTTAGCACGAAATTTTATTTTAATTCAATTTTTAATTGTTGGGGTAAGTGCAAAAAAATTCAATAACTATTTACAGCGAAGGTTGAGTGTATAGCTATTTCACGAAAAACCATTTTCGATCATCAGCACTCTTTTCGGAAGTGGATGCACCGGGGATTGAACCCGAGTCCATTCCATCTTCAGCCGCAATGACCCAACGCATAAACACACTCGGCCATTGAGACTCTGTGCAAGCGGTTGGATTTTCCCCACTTTTGCCTTTTTCATTTTCAACATTAACGTTAGTGTGTATATGCTTTTGCATATATTCTCCACAAACGTGCTGAATTTTTGTTGTAGGCAGTTCGCAATGAACATTGTTGTTGGTATTTATTTTATGTATATACCAAACAACGTTAACAATTTTACTTGAAAGAGTTTTTAGTGCTTAGCACGAAATTTTTATTTTAATTCAATTTTTAATTGTTGGGGTAAGTGGAAAAAAATTCAACAACTATTTACAGCCAAGGTTGAGTGTATAGCTATTTCACGAAAAACCATTTTCGATGAAAATGAAAAAGGCAAAAGTGGGGAAAATCCAACAGCTTGCACAGAGTCTCAATGGCCGAGTGTGTTTATGCGTTGGGTCATTGCGGCTGAAGATGGAATGGACTCGGGTTCAATCCCCGGTGCATCCACTTCCGAAAAGAGTGCTGATGATCGAAAATGGTTTTTCGTGAAATAGCTATACACTCAACCTTGGCTGTAAATAGTTGTTGAATTTTTTTCCACTTACCCAAACAATTAAAAATTGAATTAAAATAAAAATTTCGTGCTAAGCACTAAAAACTCTTTCAAGTAAAATTGTTAACGTTGTTTGGTATATACATAAAATAAATACCAACAACAATGTTCATTGCGAACTGCCTACAACAAAAATTCAGCACGTTTGTGGAGAATATATGCAAAAGCATATACACACTAACGTTAATGTTGAAAATGAAAAAGGCAAAAGTGGGGAAAATCCAACAGCTTGCACAGAGTCTCAATGGCCGAGTGTGTTTATGCGTTGGGTCATTGCGGCTGAAGATGGAATGGACTCGGGTTCAATCCCCGGTGCATCCACTTCCGAAAAGAGTGCTGATGATCGAAAATGGTTTTTCGTGAAATAGCTATACACTCAACCTTGGCTGTAAATAGTTGTTGAATTTTTTTCCACTTACCCCAACAATTAAAAATTGAATTAAAATAAAAATTTCGTGCTAAGCACTAAAAACTCTTTCAAGTAAAATTGTTAACGTTGTTTGGTGTATACATAAAATAAATACCAACAACAAATGTTCATTGCGAACTGCCTACAACAAAAATTCAGCACGTTTGTGGAGAATATATGCAAAAGCATATACACACTAACGTTAATGTTGAAAATGAAAAACGCAAAAGTTGTGAAAATTCAACAGCTTGCACAGAGTCTCAATGGTCGAGCGTGAAAATGCGTTGGGACATTGCGGCTGAAGATGGAATGTACTCGGGTTCAATCCCCAGTGGCATCCACTTCCGAAAAGAGTGATGATGATCGAAAATGGTTTTTCGTGAAATAGCTATACACTCAACCTTCGCTGTAAATAGTTATTGAATTTTTTTGCACTTACCCCAACAATTAAAATTTATTTTTCTTTTTTAATAATAAATAATAGCTTTAAAAAAACTAAAAAGCACACTTTAATCTTAAAATCGCACTAAAAATTGAAAAATAATTTAATATAGGCAAAACGATGAACAAAAATATAAGTTGGCTAGCGTAGAACTAAACTGGTCTATCTAACAAAATACAAAAGTGGAGAAAACAGGTGAAACGCGTTTTATTGCGGTGTGCGATTGTTGATCTATGTTAAGTGAATATTGTAAATTATTATGTTAGCTTAATAGTTAACTTAACATTCTGCATTAAAAAAAATTATTATAGAAACGTGTTTTATATAATATTTGTTTGTAACAAGAAAACTTGTTACATAGACCACTTAGAATTTTCAATTTTTAAGGAAGTTTGAACTACAAATTGGAAATTATATGAATAAAACAACAAAAAATATGTGAAAGAAAGTACTTTAATTACAAAAATAACATACACATGTTCGTAAATGATCAACTCTGCATTAAAAGTAACAGTAACCTAGTTTTCTCCATGGCGGGCTGGTAGAAAATCTTCTAGATTATTTTGCTAGTTGGACCACTTTAGAATTTCTTGAAATGACAAAAGGACGTAAATTCTAAAGTGAAATTTTTATCGTTTGGACACTTTGGTGCAGAAATAAGACCTACATCAATTTGCACGGATTTCTGAAAAAATGTTAGATAGACCAGTTTAGTTCTACCCTAGCCAGTTCCTATTTAAGGAAAAGCGTTGTGTGCTCAGTATGTCTAAAAATATTTAAAATTTTTATTTTTTACTAATACATGTTTTTATTTTAAATTTTTTTGGAGATTTGTACATGTATGTACATACATATACGTGTAGGTTAGAGGTCGGAAACTATCGATAGTTAGCACCATCGATAGTGTACGATAGTTTTTTTGCAAACTATCGATAGTATATCGATAGTTGACGATAGTTTCGGGTGATTTGGGAGAGTCTACGGCTACGCTCACGCTGTAACCGCCTTTTGCCGTCCGGCAGCAAACGCATCCACAAACACATCTGTTTTAAATGAGCTCACCCGATTTCACCCGAATGTAAACAAACTTTGCCCACCTGTCCTGGTCTTATTCTTACCAATACATGAAAGTAATAGAAGATGATCCAATAAAACTTTTTTCAGTACATTGTTTTTGTTTTATTTATTTATTAGCCATTTAT
The DNA here is from genome assembly GCA_960531455.1 of Urophora cardui. Taxonomy (NCBI): domain Eukaryota; kingdom Metazoa; phylum Arthropoda; class Insecta; order Diptera; family Tephritidae; genus Urophora; species Urophora cardui. The sequence continues at coordinate 83,542,101 of OY482673.1, forward strand.
TCTTGTTCAAAAAAATTAATATATTAACCAGAGACCATAACAATTATAACAAATAAATATAAAAATCACTTGATAACAATTATGTTTTCCACTTTCTCGTCTTCTACTTTATTTTCTCCTTCTATCCCTTTCCCTTTCTTTTAATAAAACCACTATTTAGCTTTTTTATTTAAATATTTTGTCTTTATTTAGTCACTTTATATTTTTGTTCAATTTATTTAAGCATTTTATTTTTCTGTTAAATTTTTATTATACACTTTTCGTTTTTTAACTTTGTGTCAGCGCGGCGCGATGGACGGTGTTGAAGGTTTTTGATCAACTGAACTTCGGTCTTTTGTCCATCGCTTGAGGGGTCATAATTGTAACATAGACAACGGAACTATTTCAAGAAGAGCACCGGCGGGTAAGTACGGGTGAGTATATGTATACCTATAAGGTGAGTATTTACATATGTAAGGGGGCAATTCCATAATTGTGAGGCTATTGCAGGTGAGTATGGGAGGTGAGATAAAACATTGAAATTATGTGTATACGTATGTATGTATGTATGTAGATATGTTTCTTTTCAGCTTTATTTAAATCCAATGAGATTCATGTCCTCAACATGGCGGCCGGCCTGCGCGGATGCTGGGATTAGGAGCTCTTTCAGCACTTCCAATGAGGAGGGGGTCGAGATATTATTTATCAGGAGGGAGTAAGCAGAGCTTCGTAATGGGTCGTTTATAGATTCCGTTTTGAGTGCGAAGGTCGACTACTCGGACTTGTTCATCTGGGCCAGGGTGAAGTTTTATGACGCGGCCGAGTCGCCATTCATTTGGGGGGAGTAGGTCATCCTTTATGACCACTAAGTCGCCTGCGATAATGTTTGGCTGCTGGGTTTTCCACTTATTTCGTTTGTGGAGCTCTCTGAGGTATTCATTTTTCCATCGAGTGCTAAATTGATGGTGTAAGATCTGTAGTTTTTGCCATTTGTTAACAAGAGAGAGGTTTTCAGAGTTTGGTTCTGGGAGTGAGAATAGTGGGGCGCCACGCAGGAAATGTCCTGGTGTTAAAACGAGAAGATCATCAGGATCTTATGACATTGGGGAGAGCGGTCTAGAGTTGAGTACCGCTTCGATTCGAGTAAGAAGTGTAGAGAATTCTTCGAATGTGAACTTGTGATTCCCGGCAACTTTGAGGAAATGGGTTTTGAAGCTTTTAACTGCTGCTTCCCATAATCCTCCCATATGAGGGGCGTATGGTGGGATGAATTGCCAGGACATGCCATGAGTTGAATATTTGGCGGCTATGTCAGATGCAGCTTCCTGGAGAAATTTGGCAAATTTTGAAAGAGTCGGCTGGCACCAACAAACGTTTTTCCGTTGTCCGACATAACTTTGTGGGGGAGTCCGCGACGACTGACAAAGCGGGAGAACGCTGCTTTGAATGCTGCTGTAGTGAGATCTGAGCAGACTTCGAGGTGGACTGCTTTAGTGGAGAAGCATACAAATACACAAACGTATGCTTTGGCATAAGTTGCTTTTCGTTGGGTCGAGATCTTGACTTGAAATGGACCAGCAAAATCCACTCCTGTAGTATGAAATGGCAAAGAGTACGTAGACCTTTCGGGGGGCAGCGCAGCCATTATTTGGGATCTGGACTGCTGCTTATAGAGTGTGCAGGTCTTGCAGTGAAAGATGCATTTCTTCACTTTTTGCTTGAGGCGGGGGATATAGTACTCTTGCTGTATCATGCGTAACATTAATTGTTTTTCTGCATGTAGGAGGGTAGAGTGAGTAAATTCTAAGAGTAATGTACAAAATCTCGAATTTTCCGGGATAATAATTGGGTGACGCTCATTGTAGCTAAGAGCCGAGTGCGCGAGTCTATCATTCACTCGCATGATGCCTGATTTATCGAGCATGGGGTTAAGAGTTAATAGAGGACTCGTTTTATGTATGGGTATACGGGAATGTATATCTGCGATCGTATCTGAATAATATTTCATTTGAGTTTGGAGTACGATACGATTTTTTGCGTGATTTATTTCACTTTGAGTAAGTGTGAGCGTTTGGGGAATTAAGAGTTTTCTCGTTTTATTAATGAAACGATACATGTATGCAACAACTCGTAGAGCTCGAGCAAATGAGGAGAAGCGTTCGAGCATATCTGGGGTTTCCGCCATTCTATATTCGTATTCCGTATCCATATTTATCCGCTTTTCCACAATTATGAGCTGACCTAATCGAAATATATCGAAGTCCAAATGAAACCTGGGGCCATCCCCTTTTGTTTGATACCCATATTTTAGTGTAATTTTAATGTTTTTGGGCAATCATATTTTGACCGATAACTCAGTTATCGATAAATTTATCGAAATATATCGAAGTCCAAATGAAACCTGGGGTCATCCCCTTTCGTTTGATACCCATATTGTAGTGTAATTTTAATGTATTTGGGCAATCACATTTTAAACGACCATGCGACTAGAACGCATAGTCGTATTTATGTTGCTTTGACTACTTACTAGTCAGCAATTCAAACCCTGCATGGAATAGTTACCGTTTGTTTGGTGCCTAGTGGTCACATTTCAAATTTTCAATAAACTATCGATAGTTCAAACGATAGTCGAAAACCATCGATAGTGTAAACGATGTTCAGAAACCATCGATAGTGACGATAGTGCCATCGATAGTTTCCGACCACTAGTGTAGGTACATAAGAAATTCTAACCACGACAGCGCTGTGGTGAAATAAGCGAGGTGAGAATATTAATAACACAAGAAGAAATTAGAGTACACCGTTTGACACAACTAACGTAACTAGCGCAGTAGCTTAGCTGTAAGGTGCTAGGCTTCCAATTCAAATGAAGCTGGTTCAAGTCCAGGCCGAGTCAGTTTTTTTGTTGCTTTTTTATTAAACAATTTTCTTTATCATTTTTTATTAAATAAAAGTGCCACCTGCATATCGGGGATTACATACTAGTTAATTATTAAAATAAAAACGACCAAACAACCAATATAAAAACCAATCGGATGAGATTGCCGATAAACAAAATCTAATAACAAGAACAAGCATTGCCTTTTCTATAAATAGAATTTGTACAAACAAAAACACACAACTACATGTATGTATGTATGTATGTACATGCGATAGTTTTCATTGTAATATCCCTGCAAAAAAATGTGCGATTAATCCTGATATACATAGATTTGTCCTGGATTGATTTCTTTCGGGAACAATCGGTTCACAATTAGTCCCCGATTGTTCCCGAACGGGTATAAATGTAGATTACTTAATAGCTTTCATCCCGAACGGATACAAATCTAGATTGATTATATGTAGAAATTTTACAAAAATATTCAATGTATGTATTAAAAAAAAACAATAGGTAAAACTAATTGAACACGCTTTATTTTAATAACAATATGTGTATGATGTATGTGTATGTGATGAATAATAATTTTGACAAAATATTACCAAAAATATCCATTGAAAAATCAATTACAATTATACACTCAAAATGACTATTTAAAAATTTTTAATTTATTGAATAGATTTCTTTACAAAAGTAAAACTTAATATATAATCTTTATTTAAATAGGCATGAAGATTGTTAAAAAAATAGCCTTGACTAACAACTTTGAAAAATTCCTCACATATCTTTTACACTCGCACAATGCATTCTCAAAACTTTAAATATTTGGAGAAAATATTTATTTTTTTTTTAAGATTTCACTACAAAATGAAATCTAATCGAATAAACCAGGGCTGCTCAACGCTCTCTTATTGGAAGTACAAAACTCAATACATCTACAAATTTTGTATATGCACTGAAAAATTTTTTTGCTCATTTACATTTTTTTATGAATTCCAATAAAATATTATTTTAGAATTTATTTTCAAATGGTAATATCACATACATACAAATTTTTTTTATTTTTTATATGAAAATTTTTTGAATACAAATTTTTTACAGTGCTTTCATTTTCTGAATTTTTTTTTCATTACACATTTGTTATTGTAAATTTCGATTTCTTATGGCAGTGCTCGAGCTCCTATATAAAGTGCCTTTGCTCTGCACATTCAATATGGATCATACATGGCACATACATTTAAAATTTTTTTATATCTGAGTGCTTATGGGAGTGCAAAGAAAATTTTATTTTCATATTTGAAGTGAAAATATGTATCTGTGCCTATGATTCGGAACAAAACAAAAACAATTGTGCTTTGAGTTCCTATGAGGTGAGCAGCCCTGGAATAAACTCTTCTAATATATAAATCAATTTATAATTTTTAGACATTTTGAGAAAAAATAGCCTTGGCTTACAACATTGAGTGAAAGCGATTGATCTACATTTGTACCCGTTCGGGTATACAAATTGAACAATTAGCCTCTTCATAGGACATGCTCGAACAAATGCGATATCTTCGCTAGATATAAAGAGATGTAAAATTGTATTAGTCGCATTCTCCCTTGCGATTGATCCAGGACACGTCCGGGTTTTTTTATCTGGCACAGGATCGGCGTTAAATGAAACACGGCCAAAATAAATTACTCAAACTCGGCTAATCAACGTAATTTAGAATGTAGTCTGAATGTGCTTTTATGACACGGAATCTTATATTATAAATGTGAAATGGAAATTGTGTTTAAACTCAATTGGCGAGAAAACCGCTGAACGGATACTCACGAAACCTTGCACACCTAGGTATTTTCACCCGGTAATTGCTATAGGCATATTTTTAATCTGATTAAAAGTCAGGGATGGGCACCTCCCATACAAAATTTTCCTTTTTTTCGTAATATCTCTTGAAATATTTGTACTAGAATAATGAAAATTTTTGTGAAGGAATAATACAAAAATATATACTCAACGGATAAACAATTTAGGTCTTGGTAAAGCAGGGATGGGCACTCTCCTCCCATATAAACTAAAATTTTCACATCGAATATCTCTGGAAATATTTGTAGTAGGGTATTGAAAACTGGTGTGAGGGCATATGAGATAATTACGTACTCAACGGATAAAAACACTAGGTCTTGGTAAAGCAGGGATGGGCACCTCCCATACAAACTGAAACTTTCACAGCGAAAATCTCTGGAAATATTTGTAGTAGAGTACTGAAAATTGGTGTGGGGGCATGTGAGATAATTACGGACTCAAAGGATGAAAGCGACAGGTCTTGGTAAAGCAGGAATGGGCACCTCCCATACAAACTGAAACTATCACAGCGAAAATCTCTGGAAATATTTGTAGTAGAGTACTGAAAATTGGTGTGGGGGCATGTGAGATAATTACGTACTCAAAGGATGAAAGCGATAGGTCTTGGTAAAGCAGGGATGGGCAACTCCCATACAAACTGAAACTTTCTCATCGAAAATCTCTTGAAATATTTATAGTAGGCCACCTGCATATCGGGGATTACATACTAGTTAATTATTAAAATAAAAACGACCAAACAACCAATATAAAAACCAATCGGATGAGATTGCCGATAAACAAAATCTAATAACAAGAACAAGCATTGCCTTTTCTATAAATAGAATTTGTACAAACAAAAACACACAACTACATGTATGTATGTATGTATGTACATGCGATAGTTTTCATTGTAATATCCCTGCAAAAAAATGTGCGATTAATCCTGATATACATAGATTTGTCCTGGATTGATTTCTTTCGGGAACAATCGGTTCACAATTAGTCCCCGATTGTTCCCGAACGGGTATAAATGTAGATTACTTAATAGCTTTCATCCCGAACGGATACAAATCTAGATTGATTATATATAGAAATTTTACAAAAATATTCAATGTATGTATTAAAAAAAAAACAATAGGTAAAACTAATTGAACACGCTTTATTTTAATAACAATGATGAATAATAATTTTGACAAAATATTACCAAAAATATCCATTGAAAAATCAATTACAATTATACACTCAAAATGACTATTTAAAAATTTTTAATTTATTGAATAGATTTCTTTACAAAAGTAAAACTTAATATATAATCTTTATTTAAATAGGCATGAAGATTGTTAAAAAAATAGCCTTGACTAACAACTTTAAAAAATTCCTCACATATCTTTTACACTCGCACAATGCATTCTCAAAACTTTAAATATTTGGAGAAAATATTTATTTTTTTTTTAAGATTTCACTACAAAATGAAATCTAATCGAATAAACCAGGGCTGCTCAACGCTCTCGTATTGGAAGTACAAAACTCAATACATCTACAAATTTTGTATATGCACTGAAAAATTTTTTTGCTCATTTACATTTTTTTATGAATTCCAATAAAATATTATTTTAGAATTTATTTTCAAATGGTAATATCACATACATACAAATTTTTTTTATTTTTTATATGAAAATTTTTTGAATACAAATTTTTTACAGTGCTTTCATTTTCTGAATTTTTTTTTCATTACACATTTGTTATTGTAAATTTCGATTTCTTATGGCAGTGCTCGAGCTCCTATATAAAGTGCCTTTGCTCTGCACATTCAATATGGATCATACATGGCACATACATTTAAAATTTTTTTATATCTGAGTGCTTATGGGAGTGCAAAGAAAATTTTATTTTCATATTTGAAGTGAAAATATGTATCTGTGCCTATGATTCGGAACAAAACAAAAACAATTGTGCTTTGAGTTCCTATGAGGTGAGCAGCCCTGGAATAAACTCTTCTAATATATAAATCTATTTATAATTTTTAGACATTTTGAGAAAAAATAGCCTTGGCTTACAACATTGAGTGAAAGCGATTCATCTACATTTGTACCCGTTCGGGTATACAAATTGAACAATTAGCCTCTTCATAGGACATGCTCGAACAAATGCGATATCTTCGCTAGATATAAAGAGATGTAAAATTGTATTAGTCGCATTCTCCCTTGCGATTGATCCAGGACACGTCCGGGTTTTTTTATCTGGCACAGGATCGGCGTTAAATGAAACACGGCCAAAATAAATTACTCAAACTCGGCTAATCAACGTAATTTAGAATGTAGTCTGAATGTGCTTTTATGACACGGAATCTTATATTATAAATGTGAAATGGAAATTGTGTTTAAACTCAATTGGCGAGAAAACCGCTGAACGGATACTCACGAAACCTTGCACACCTAGGTATTTTCACCCGGTAATTGCTATAGGCATATTTTTAATCTGATTAAAAGTCAGGGATGGGCACCTCCCATACAAAATTTTCCTTTTTTTCGTAATATCTCTTGAAATATTTGTACTAGAATAATGAAAATTTTTGTGAAGGAATAATATAAAAATATATACTCAACGGATAAACAATTTAGGTCTTGGTAAAGCAGGGATGGGCACTCTCCTCCCATATAAACTAAAATTTTCACATCGAATATCTCTGGAAATATTTGTAGTAGGGTATTGAAAACTGGTGTGAGGGCATATGAGATAATTACGTACTCAACGGATAAAAACACTAGGTCTTGGTAAAGCAGGGATGGGCACCTCCCATACAAACTGAAACTTTCACAGCGAAAATCTCTGGAAATATTTGTAGTAGAGTACTGAAAATTGGTGTGGGGGCATGTGAGATAATTACGGACTCAAAGGATGAAAGCGACAGGTCTTGGTAAAGCAGGAATGGGCACCTCCCATACAAACTGAAACTATCACAGCGAAAATCTCTGGAAATATTTGTAGTAGAGTACTGAAAATTGGTGTGGGGGCATGTGAGATAATTACGTACTCAAAGGATGAAAGCGATAGGTCTTGGTAAAGCAGGGATGGGCAACTCCCATACAAACTGAAACTTTCTCATCGAAAATCTCTTGAAATATTTATAGTAGGGTACTGAAGATTTGTGTGAGGGCATATGAGATAATTATATACTCAACGGACAAAAAAAAAATAAGAAACCTATATTTGACGTCAATAATGATATCTTTTCTGTGTAACTTTTTAGAACAGACTCTATATGCTAATATTTTTAAAAGCACGTGGTGTGAAACCCGCGGGTAACCTCTAGTAAGAGATAGAAAGAAGTTATCGATAATCGCACAAGACTAATGCCGTTTTCGTTTCTGGAAACAATGTTGCCGTGCTTGATTTTCTTAGCCATCTGGTAAGCTTGTGTGCTAATTTCAGCGAATATTGACATCTAGGTAAGTCAGAGGGCATCATTATCTACAAAACCAGCCATTTAAAACGAAGACTGGTTACGTAATTTGATAATTGAGATATTAAAGGGTAACCTTTTATGCCAGAATCGAAAACGCCATTAAACTTACGCTGTGTTTACACTCGACAAGATTACATATCTAATGTTCATACGGCTTTGAATAAAACCGAATAAAATGTATACCAAATACGTATCAATGTACACAAAAAACTTTTCAAAATGCCTGACGAAAAGCGTTAGGCGCCTGATTGCCTGACAAAGTATGTAATGCCTGACAATCAGGCCAAATGCCTGATGTATGCCAAGCCTACATATGCGTATACGTAAACAGTTTCTTACCAAATTTATTATTTTTAGCATTGTTTCTAAGATTTTCTAAATTACTGTTATTTTCTGCACAAGAAAGATTCAATAAAAAAAAATGCCGTCTTGGTCCATAAAAACTAAATTCCGGAACATCAAAATTAATTTTAGACAAATGTCGTGGAATAATTTTCTACTGAAAAAAATGAAATGAATTCCAATTTCGATGGCACGATATTGATTAGTTTCCCTCCATACAAAGCGCCCCGGTCCACACTGGGTGATAGCGGCCAAAAATAAAATCGAAATTAAAGTATTAGCAAATCAAATTTTTTTAAAAGCGATTGATAGATGTAATAGTTTGTAAAAAAAAGCTTATATAAAATTTTTTGAGTCTCGTTTCGTTTAGGCGCACCCTGTCCAAAACTGAGCAAAAAATAGGTCCTTTTATTTCTCAACAATTAACCCTATTCAAAATGCAGTCTCATTCAATTATCAACGTAGGTAATCGAATGATACATCATTACATAGATATTGATTATGCCTTTCAGAAACGATAAGCCTTTTGTAAACAGCAATCACTCTTGGATTTATATGAACTTTCAAATATTGACAAAATAAGTCGAAGAAATAAATTTTTCTTCACTTAAAAAGAAAAAATGGCCTCCCCAATTTTTTATATGTTTTGAAATGGTATATTCTTAATCAAACAGCATTTTAATTTTTGAAATCCACCTGCGCCTTTCGCTTGAATAATCTTTCTTCCATTTGACCACAAGTACTTTTTTTAAAATGAAATAATTTGACATTATGAAAAATCTTACTTTTAGGAGACTAATCGAATATTTCTTCACCATCTTGTAGACAATAGTCCATACTTTCAAATTATGAAGTAATTTTTTTTATCAGCATTAATATTATTTTTTTGCAGCTTTTTTCTTTTCAAAGAGAAAAAAAAATTGTGTAAAAATTGGAAAATTTTAAAATGAAATAAAAAAATTAAAAAAATGACCTCCCCAAATTTTTAATATTTGGTGCTGTTGAATGTGCTTTATACATAGGTGAAGAAATCTTAAAAATTCGTTTGCGCTTTTTTGTTTTATGAACTTTTTTATGGAGTGAGTTTTTTTAAGTTTTCATACATTTTTCCGATACAAAATGCCCTAAAGTATGCTTCAAAAAGTATTCATTTTTTGTATGGAGAAAATTTGGCTAGCGTAGAACTAAACTGGTCTATCTAACATTTTTTGAGAAATCGAGTTATGCACATTTTTGAACTTGAAAATCATAAATTTATCCGTGCAAAATTGATGTAGGTCATATTTCTGCACCAAAGTGTCCAAACGATAAAAATGTCACTTTAGAATTCACGTCCTTTTATCATTTCAAGAAATTCTAAAGTGGTCCAACTAGCATAGACTACCATAGATCAGTATGATCTTACACCAGATGAGTGGATAGAATTGGTTAAAAATTGTAGAAAGCATGTTCCTTTTGATGTTAATAATATGGTGGGGAAATTTATGTCATTTGACGAACTACGGCCAATGTTCAGGGACTACCAGATTATAGTAGACGACGCACAGTGGCACTTTTACTCAATTTAGACGTGAAAAATTAATAAAACGCTGAAAAGTGAATATTATTCGTTCAAATTGGATGTATTAGAAACAAGTAAGGAAGCCTAAGTTCGAGTGGAATCGAACATTAGATACTCAGCTGTATGCTTTCATTGTTTGTTTGCGTTTGATGGAAACACGGTGCACTTAATATAAAGCGAGTGCTGCATAAAGTGGGCGTAGTCACGCCCATTTTCTAAATTTTTATCAGTCATCCAACTAAGCATATCAATATTATACTTTGTGCAAAATTTCATTCCTTTATGACTTCTAGTTACAAAGATGTCATGTTACAAATTCCCAAAGGGTGTTCCAGAAATATCTTTCTTAAAAAGTAGGCGTGGTCATAAACCGATTTCAATAAATTTTTGCGTGTCTATTAACACAAGTTATAAAAGTGTATAAACCAAGTTTCGTCATAATATCTCAATTATTTGTCGAGTTATAGGCTAAGAAATCTCGTATATCCCTTTGTGTAAAAAGAGGCGGTGCCACGCCCATTTTCCAAAATTTTTCTATTTGTTGTTTCCGGTCTATTGTGGAAGTCATGCCACAAAATTTCAATGACAGATCTTTATATTTGACAGAGATATCGCTTAAAATGTTTTTATTAGGCCCCTTTATAGTTCTCATATATAAAAGTGGGCGTGGTCGTCAACCGATTTCGCTAAAATTTTGAGCGTGTATTACCACAAGTAATGAAAGTGTACACACCAAGTTTCGTCATTATATATAAATTATTTGTCGAGTTATGGGCTCAGAAATCTCGTATATTCCTGTTTATAAAAAGAGGCGGTGCCACGCCCATTTTCCTAAATTTTTGTGTTTTTCGTTTTATATCCGCAGTTGGACTACTGCTATAAAATTTCAATGATATATCTTTATATTTGACAGAGATATCGCTTAAAATGCTTTTATTAGGTCACTTTATAAGACCCATATATAAAAGTGGGCGTGGCCCTAAACCGATTTCGGAAATTTTTCGTCCAAATATTTGACTAAGTAAGTATATCACGCGTACCAAATTTCATCGATATATCTTCAACGGTTTCTGATTTATGACTCATAAAACTTTCAATGTTTGCCCCTTAATAAGTGGGCGTGGCACCGCCCATTTTCCAAAATTTTTGTGTTTTTCGTTTTATGTCCGCAGTTGGACTTACGCGACAAAATTTCAATGATAGATCTTTATATTTGACAGAGATATCGCTTAAAATGTTTTTATTAGGTCACTTTGTAATATACATATATAAAAGTGGGCGTGGCCGTCAACCGATTTTAACTATTTTCCGTCCAAACGTATGCCTAAGTAAGTAAATCACGCGTACCAAATTTTGTCGATATATCTTCAATGGTTTCTGAGTTATGACATATAAAACTTTCAAGGTTTGACCCTTAATAAGTGGGCGTGGCACCGCCCATTTTCCAAAATTTCATCAAATTTCTTCCTAGGGGCCTGAGCTCAACACGTGGGTAAAATTTCATCGCTCCAGCTATATTTGTGACTGAGATACCAAATTTCCGATTATTTCTATATAGGAAAAGTGGGCGTGGTCATGGTCCGATTTCGCCCATTTTCAATACCAACCCTCCCAGTCTCGATACCAACTTGCATTTCAAATTTCATCAAAATATCTCAATTTTTGCGCTAGTTAGAGTGTTTACAGACGGACGGACAGACGGACGGACGGACAGACGGACGGACGGACAGACGGACGGACGGACAGACGGACGGACGGACAGACGGACGGACGGACGGACGGACGGACGGACGGACGGACGGACGGACATGGCTAAATCGATTTCTCTTTTCACCCTGATCATTTTGATATATATAAGTCTATATCTATCTCGATTATTTCACTCTGTTACAATCCACCGTTATGTGATTAAAACTATAATACTCTGTGTACTAGTACAGCTGAGTATAAATATAGGACTCCTGGGGACGAAATCTATAGTTTTCGTGCATATATTCAAAAGAGACATAACTCAAAATTTTAGGTTTTTAAAACAATCGATATGCGACTTTTTTTTAAATGTTTTGATTTGAACAGAGAAGTAGTATTGTGGTTCGAAATAGAGGAGAAGTATTGTGGTTCGAAATAACTGAATAACTTAATCACTGATACATCTACGTACGCCTGCGGATTTTAGACAGCAAATATATAATCGGATCTGAATAAACAGCAACGCATGCATCAGGTCTTCCATTCTTCTCGAGCGGATTGATCTCCTCTTATTATGTTCATGATGCTGTCTAATGTCTTTATTACGGGCCTCCAATGCTTTTTCCAACAGCATACCCATAGGCTATATAATTGCATCGCCATAAATTAAAATTTTATGGACACTTGATGGCATTGGATACCATGGATAATGCGTAACATAGCACTTTCGCAATACTAAGAAAACTTCTCGTGTGCAATAGGAAAGCCGCTCGACATGCAGTTGAGGATAACACCAAAATGACGAATGTGTTCCTCATGTACACCAGTGGCGCTAGTAGCTAAGCTATATACTCTTCAAAAAAAATGGCTTGATGTGTTACCATCATTGGATGTGCCATAACCTTGTTTCGGCGTGTCTACCATAAATTACATTAAACGCTTAATGCTACTTTGAAATTTTTGTTTTTCGATTTGGAATATGGCTTTATGTTCGTCGCTTATAACTTTCCAAACGCGAATGTTGAGGCGATACCCGTTATTAAAAATACATTCTCTACATCTTATATAAGCACGCAAAGTGCATAATCCAAACTTATACAAAAATTCGTTAATCTCCCGGCCACAAACAACACTAAAGTCTTGCCATAAATCATTGTCAAGTGCATATCATGACTAATGTGACCAATTTCTTCTTCTACCATAACAATTGAAGGCTGCAACGAAGTAAAAGTATTCCCAAAACCCTATTTTTTGCAGATATAGTCCAAAACGGCTTTATATTTTTATACCTTTCATGAGAATGAAATGGTATTATAACTTAGTGCCAAAAAATTTTTGTCGAAAGTAACAGAAGGAAGCGTGGGGGACCCACCAAAATATATACCGATCATAGATGGGCACTTTTAAGTACCAGTAGTTATTCATTATTTTTACCCTTTTTACTGCTTACTTAAAATTTTTTACAGTAATAAGTAACGCGTTACTTATTACTTAAAATTTTTTACAGTATTAAGTATCGCGTTACTTATTACTGTAAAAATTTTACAGTAATAAGTAGTCTTTACTTACTACTGTAAAAAGTTTACAGTATTTAAGTATTATTTACTGTTTACTGTAAGACTACTGAAGTAGCGAGGATACAGTAGTCTAAGAATTCGCATAGACACACGCTCACTGATGAGCACAAGCGCATGCGTTAACGAGCATATGAGGTATGATGCCCAATAAACATAATAGAAAAAAATCTCGAACGTTGAAAAACGTTTATACACATTTCTAATTCCAGAGCATTTTGAAATTCACAATTAAACGTACCTATTCTCAATTTTTTCTCAAATATACCAAGGTAAGTACTCAGGTATGTATAAAATAAGGATATGAAAAAAAACTATATTTTTACCACAATGCTCGGTAAAACGTCAGGAAGCAAAAATTTACTTAATTTTTTTTTATAAAATCTTAACCTAGAATACAATTAAGATATTTGTTGCCACTGCTTCTAATAACATTTGGATGAAAAGCAATTTTATTTTTTCAATTGATTTTTAAGTAAATGTTTGATTCCCGACGTTTTACCCAGCATTGTGGTAAAAATATAGTTTTTATTTTTATATCCTTAATTTATACATATCTGGGTACTTACCTTGGTATATTTGAGAAAAAATTGAGAATAGGTACGTTTAATTGTGAATTTCAAAATGCTCTGGAATTAGAAATGTGTATAAACGTTTTTCAGCGTTCGAGATTTTTTTCTATTATGTTTATTGGGCATCATACCTCATATGCTCGTTAACGCATGCGCTTGTGCTCATCGGTGAGCGTGTGTGTGTATGCCAATTCTTAGACTACTGTATCCTCACTACTTCAGTAGTCTTACAGTAAACAGTAAATAATACTGAAATAATACAGTAATAAGTAACGCGGTACTTAATACTGTAAAAAATTTTAAGTAAAGAGATACTTAATACTGTAAAAAATTTTAAGTAATAAGTAACGCGTTACTTATTACTGTAAAAAATTTTTAAGTAAGCAATATCTTTTACTGCTTACTGTTTGCTTTACTGAATTACAATTTTACTTCAGTATGCCCATCTATGATACCGATATGATCAGAATCACGAGCTGAGTCGATTAAGCCATGTCCGTCTGTCCGTCGGTCCGTCTGTCCGTCCGTCCGTCTGTGTGAACGCAATCTAGGCCCTCAGTTTTTGAGATATCTGAATGAAATTCGGAATATAGGTATGCTGTTATATGCAGCTGATCATTTGTCGGAACCGGCCGAATCGGACCACTATAACATATAGAAAACAACCGATTATTCAGATATACATGAAATTTTTGGATGTAATTTGTGCATAACTTCCCCATTTAAACAGATAAGGACATGAAACTTTGAAGTAGACGTACCCATTTTGGCCCAAACAAGGTTACCGAAAATTGTCAAGATCGGACCACTATAACATATAGTTCCACAACATCCGATTATTCAGATATACACATTTTGGTGTATAACTCACCCATTTTAACAGCTAACGGCCTGAAATTTTGAAGTATTTGTACCCATATGGACCCAACCGGGATTGCCGAAAATTGTTGAGATCGGACCACTATAACCTATAGCTCCCCTACAACCGATTTTTCAGATAAAAACATTTTGGTGTATAACTCCTCCATTTTAACAGCTAACGGCGTGAAATTTTTAAGTATTTGTACCCATATGGGCCCAAACAGGGTTACCGAAAATTGTCAAGATCGGACCACTATAACATATAGCTCCCCTACAACCGATTGTTCATATATGGACATTTTGGTGTATAACTCCTCCATTTTAACAGCTAACGGCGTGAAATTTTGAAGTATTTGTACCCATATGGGCCCAAACGGGATTACCGAAAATTGTTAAGATCGGACCATTATAACCTATAGCTCCCCTACAACCGATTGTTCAGATATGGACATTTTGGTGTATAACTTCTCCATTTTAACAGCTAACGGAGTGAAATTTTTAAGTATTTGTACCCATATGGGCCCAAACGGGGTTACCGAGAATTGCCAAGATCGGACCATTATAACATATAGCTCCCATACAACCGATTGTTCAGATATGGACATTTTGGTGTATAACTCCTCCATTTAAATAGCCAAGACACCATTTTTTCTTATAAATCTTTCCATAAATGAACCCACAGAATTAAAATTATAAATTAAACTTAATCCGGCTATGTACATACATAGGTAACTTTTCATTTCCCCACTCATGAAAGGTATGAAGTCTTCGGTACGGCCGAAGACAGCCGCGCTTTTACTTGTTTGTTTTGGTTGCGTGCTCTAACCTACACCTCATATAACTCTCTCCCAGTTATCGACATTATTTCTCGCGGGGGCAGATCGGGGCAGAAGAATCCTAATGGAATATATGTAGGAATAAAAGGAGTTTACTAAAAATAAGGAATTATTTTAATGCGGCTTAATTCAAAACTTTGGCGAAGTTTTAATTTCACTGTTTCTTATTTTTTATATACAAATAAAGGAACGCGTATTCACGACGCTACATCTGTACACTAAACGTACAAAAAAAACTTGTAGATAGTTGCAAATAAGAGTCCACACTTTTTCCTACCCTAAGCTAGTATATATTTTTAAATTTAACCGACAGAACCCTTTTTATTAAATTTTAAACTGACTCTTAATTATATGTGTACTCAAGTATAAAAAAATATCACAGTTAAAATGTACACTTTAACCAGACCTGGGTAATATCAAGTACCAGTACGACTTGTGACAAGTACATTTTAAAAGTATTGTACTAGTACTGGTACTTGCATTCCCAAATTTTCAAGTACTAGTACAAGTACAAGTACAAGGAATTGAAAAAGAATTATTTTCAATTACTTTGAAGTATTTGCTAAAACCAGGGACCGAAAATAAAAATTATTATTTTTTTCGATGCTATAAAACTCCAGGGCTAGATTATGTCCTTGGGAAAAAATATTAACTTTACTTTCATCCCAGGACCTCCAGGATCAATAAACTGGGCTCTATTAATTTTACTGATTTTTTTTAAAAAACGTCAGCTATAAAATAAAAATATGGCGTTTTATTTTTTAACGGCAACGATAAAATACAAATTTGGTGTTTTATTTTTTAGCACCAGCGATAAAATAAATACTTGGTGTTTTATTTTTTAGCTCCATCGATAAAACAAAAACCTGGAGTTTTATTTTTTAACTCCAAAATAAAACTCCAGGGCCAATAACTAGCGAACCCCTTAACCGAATTGCATAAATTTGGTATCAGATGAAAGGTAATTCAGTAAATGGTGGCACTTATACTAAATTGGAAAAAATTAAAAAAATAGGTGGCAACCTTGGCTTGAGTGGTAACCTTGGCATGGGTGGCACCATTAAAAAGCTTACTGAATTACCTTTCATCTGATACCAAATTTATGCAATTCGGTTAAGGTGTTCGCTAGTTATTGGCCCTGGAGTTTTATTTTGGAGTTAAAAAATAAAACTCCAGGTTTTTGTTTTATCGACGGAGCTAAAAAATAAAACACCAAGTATTTATTTTATCGCTGGTGCTAAAAAATAAAACACCAAATTTTTATTTTATCGCTGTCTTTAAAAAATAAAACTCCAAGTTGATTGATTATTTTTGTCCAAATAAAATATTCCTCCAAATATAAATTTTTTCTTTGGTGTTTTATTATAAAAGGAATAAAACTCCCGGTCCCTGGCTAAAACTTCAATTCTTTTTCAATTCTTTGTACTTGTACTTGTAATAGTACATGAATATTCTGAAAGTACTTAGTACGGACTCATTACTTCAAGATCAAAATATAAAGTATTTAAGTACGTAATAGTCCAATTACTACTCAGTATTACCCAGGTATGACTTTAACAGCTGATTACAGCGTGAAAAATGGGGTTAGAAAGGAACAAAAACCACCATTGGCCACAGTGATCATCTGCCATTCGAACTGCATACACAAGTTTTGAAATGTTTACAACAACAAAATTGAATTATTCACGTCCAAATTGAGTAAAAATGTCACTGTGCGACGGTGCAAAAGTTTCCCAAAAGCGAAAGGCAAAATTTGTGAAGGGTGAATCTGTGATGCAATTTAATGATGATTATTGTGAAACATATAAATCCGTCAATATAAAGAAATCTAGCGTGAACCTACTTAATTTCATAGAGTTCTTGCAGAATTTTACACCAGATCAGGGCAGCGACATACGCGTTTTGAAATTCAAAAAAATGCAGGACATAAATAAAATGTTGAAATTTATACCACCGATTCATTACTCCTTTTACCTGTCTCTCCACATGTAAACCGCAGAGATGAAACAGAAAACAATCCAGAAGATTTTCTACCAGCCCCCCGTGGAGAAAACTAGGTTACTGTTACTTTTAATGCAGAGGTGATCATTTACGATTTGTGGCCGCTGTGGTGCAGTGGGTAGAGTGCTCGCCTACTATGCCAAAGGTCTCGGGTTCAAACCACGGTCCGAGCAAAACACCAAAAAAATTTTCTAATTAGTAAAAATCCAATTAGTGGATTTTTTAAGAGCAGCGGTCACCTCTCGGCAGTGGGCGACATACCAGAGTGCCATGAAAAAGCTTCTCACAAAAAATGCATTCGCCGTTCAGAGCCGCCATAAAACTATAGGTCCACCCAATTAGTATGAAAAACAAAAAGGAGCACACCTCGAATTGGGAGAGAAGCTCGGCCATAAAACTCGTCAGAGTTATAATAGCGCCATTGTATTATTATTATTATTATTATTATTATTATTATTATTATTATTATTATTATTATTATTATTATTATTATTATTATTATTATTATTATTATTATTATTATTATTATTATTATTATTATTATTATTATTATTATTATTATTATTATTATTATTATTATTATTATTATTATTATTATTATTATTATTATTATTATTATTATTATTATTATTATTATTATTATTATTATTATTATTATTATTATTATTATTATTATTATTATTATTATTATTATTATTATTATTATTATTATTATTATTATTATTATTATTATTATTATTATTATTATTATTATTATTATTATTATTATTATTATTATTATTATTATTATTATTATTATTATTATTATTATTATTATTATTATTATTATTATTATTATTATTATTATTATTATTATTATTATTATTATTATTATTATTATTATTATTATTATTATTATTATTATTATTATTATTATTATTATTATTATTATTATTATTATTATTATTATTATTATTATTATTATTATTATTATTATTATTATTATTATTATTATTATTATTATTATTATTATTATTATTATTATTATTATTATTATTATTATTATTATTATTATTATTATTATTATTATTATTATTATTATTATTATTATTATTATTATTATTATTATTATTATTATTATTATTATTATTATTATTATTATTATTATTATTATTATTATTATTATTATTATTATTATTATTATTATTATTATTATTATTATTATTATTATTATTATTATTATTATTATTATTATTATTATTATTATTATTATTATTATTATTATTATTATTATTATTATTATTATTATTATTATTATTATTATTATTATTATTATTATTATTATTATTATTATTATTATTATTATTATTATTATTATTATTATTATTATTATTATTATTATTATTATTATTATTATTATTATTATTATTATTATTATTATTATTATTATTATTATTATTATTATTATTATTATTATTATTATTATTATTATTATTATTATTATTATTATTATTATTATTATTATTATTATTATTATTATTATTATTATTATTATTATTATTATTATTATTATTATTATTATTATTATTATTATTATTATTATTATTATTATTATTATTATTATTATTATTATTATTATTATTATTATTATTATTATTATTATTATTATTATTATTATTATTATTATTATTATTATTATTATTATTATTATTATTATTATTATTATTATTATTATTATTATTATTATTATTATTATTATTATTATTATTATTATTATTATTATTATTATTATTATTATTATTATTATTATTATTATTATTATTATTATTATTATTATTATTATTATTATTATTATTATTATTATTATTATTATTATTATTATTATTATTATTATTATTATTATTATTATTATTATTATTATTATTATTATTATTATTATTATTATTATTATTATTATTATTATTATTATTATTATTATTATTATTATTATTATTATTATTATTATTATTATTATTATTATTATTATTATTATTATTATTATTATTATTATTATTATTATTATTATTATTATTATTATTATTATTATTATTATTATTATTATTATTATTATTATTATTATTATTATTATTATTATTATTATTATTATTATTATTATTATTATTATTATTATTATTATTATTATTATTATTATTATTATTATTATTATTATTATTATTATTATTATTATTATTATTATTATTATTATTATTATTATTATTATTATTATTATTATTATTATTATTATTATTATTATTATTATTATTATTATTATTATTATTATTATTATTATTATTATTATTATTATTATTATTATTATTATTATTATTATTATTATTATTATTATTATTATTATTATTATTATTATTATTATTATTATTATTATTATTATTATTATTATTATTATTATTATTATTATTATTATTATTATTATTATTATTATTATTATTATTATTATTATTATTATTATTATTATTATTATTATTATTATTATTATTATTATTATTATTATTATTATTATTATTATTATTATTATTATTATTATTATTATTATTATTATTATTATTATTATTATTATTATTATTATTATTATTATTATTATTATTATTATTATTATTATTATTATTATTATTATTATTATTATTATTATTATTATTATTATTATTATTATTATTATTATTATTATTATTATTATTATTATTATTATTATTATTATTATTATTATTATTATTATTATTATTATTATTATTATTATTATTATTATTATTATTATTATTATTATTATTATTATTATTATTATTATTATTATTATTATTATTATTATTATTATTATTATTATTATTATTATTATTATTATTATTATTATTATTATTATTATTATTATTATTATTATTATTATTATTATTATTATTATTATTATTATTATTATTATTATTATTATTATTATTATTATTATTATTATTATTATTATTATTATTATTATTATTATTATTATTATTATTATTATTATTATTATTATTATTATTATTATTATTATTATTATTATTATTATTATTATTATTATTATTATTATTATTATTATTATTATTATTATTATTATTATTATTATTATTATTATTATTATTATTATTATTATTATTATTATTATTATTATTATTATTATTATTATTATTATTATTATTATTATTATTATTATTATTATTATTATTATTATTATTATTATTATTATTATTATTATTATTATTATTATTATTATTATTATTATTATTATTATTATTATTATTATTATTATTATTATTATTATTATTATTATTATTATTATTATTATTATTATTATTATTATTATTATTATTATTATTATTATTATTATTATTATTATTATTATTATTATTATTATTATTATTATTATTATTATTATTATTATTATTATTATTATTATTATTATTATTATTATTATTATTATTATTATTATTATTATTATTATTATTATTATTATTATTATTATTATTATTATTATTATTATTATTATTATTATTATTATTATTATTATTATTATTATTATTATTATTATTATTATTATTATTATTATTATTATTATTATTATTATTATTATTATTATTATTATTATTATTATTATTATTATTATTATTATTATTATTATTATTATTATTATTATTATTATTATTATTATTATTATTATTATTATTATTATTATTATTATTATTATTATTATTATTATTATTATTATTATTATTATTATTATTATTATTATTATTATTATTATTATTATTATTATTATTATTATTATTATTATTATTATTATTATTATTATTATTATTATTATTATTATTATTATTATTATTATTATTATTATTATTATTATTATTATTATTATTATTATTATTATTATTATTATTATTATTATTATTATTATTATTATTATTATTATTATTATTATTATTATTATTATTATTATTATTATTATTATTATTATTATTATTATTATTATTATTATTATTATTATTATTATTATTATTATTATTATTATTATTATTATTATTATTATTATTATTATTATTATTATTATTATTATTATTATTATTATTATTATTATTATTATTATTATTATTATTATTATTATTATTATTATTATTATTATTATTATTATTATTATTATTATTATTATTATTATTATTATTATTATTATTATTATTATTATTATTATTATTATTATTATTATTATTATTATTATTATTATTATTATTATTATTATTATTATTATTATTATTATTATTATTATTATTATTATTATTATTATTATTATTATTATTATTATTATTATTATTATTATTATTATTATTATTATTATTATTATTATTATTATTATTATTATTATTATTATTATTATTATTATTATTATTATTATTATTATTATTATTATTATTATTATTATTATTATTATTATTATTATTATTATTATTATTATTATTATTATTATTATTATTATTATTATTATTATTATTATTATTATTATTATTATTATTATTATTATTATTATTATTATTATTATTATTATTATTATTATTATTATTATTATTATTATTATTATTATTATTATTATTATTATTATTATTATTATTATTATTATTATTATTATTATTATTATTATTATTATTATTATTATTATTATTATTATTATTATTATTATTATTATTATTATTATTATTATTATTATTATTATTATTATTATTATTATTATT
Organism: Urophora cardui; assembly: GCA_960531455.1. Lineage (NCBI taxonomy): Eukaryota > Metazoa > Arthropoda > Insecta > Diptera > Tephritidae > Urophora > Urophora cardui. The sequence goes on from OY482673.1 coordinate 83,564,466, forward strand.
ATTATTATTATTATTATTATTATTATTATTATTATTATTATTATTATTATTATTATTATTATTATTATTATTATTATTATTATTATTATTATTATTATTATTATTATTATTATTATTATTATTATTATTATTATTATTATTATTATTATTATTATTATTATTATTATTATTATTATTATTATTATTATTATTATTATTATTATTATTATTATTATTATTATTATTATTATTATTATTATTATTATTATTATTATTATTATTATTATTATTATTATTATTATTATTATTATTATTATTATTATTATTATTATTATTATTATTATTATTATTATTATTATTATTATTATTATTATTATTATTATTATTATTATTATTATTATTATTATTATTATTATTATTATTATTATTATTATTATTATTATTATTATTATTATTATTATTATTATTATTATTATTATTATTATTATTATTATTATTATTATTATTATTATTATTATTATTATTATTATTATTATTATTATTATTATTATTATTATTATTATTATTATTATTATTATTATTATTATTATTATTATTATTATTATTATTATTATTATTATTATTATTATTATTATTATTATTATTATTATTATTATTATTATTATTATTATTATTATTATTATTATTATTATTATTATTATTATTATTATTATTATTATTATTATTATTATTATTATTATTATTATTATTATTATTATTATTATTATTATTATTATTATTATTATTATTATTATTATTATTATTATTATTATTATTATTATTATTATTATTATTATTATTATTATTATTATTATTATTATTATTATTATTATTATTATTATTATTATTATTATTATTATTATTATTATTATTATTATTATTATTATTATTATTATTATTATTATTATTATTATTATTATTATTATTATTATTATTATTATTATTATTATTATTATTATTATTATTATTATTATTATTATTATTATTATTATTATTATTATTATTATTATTATTATTATTATTATTATTATTATTATTATTATTATTATTATTATTATTATTATTATTATTATTATTATTATTATTATTATTATTATTATTATTATTATTATTATTATTATTATTATTATTATTATTATTATTATTATTATTATTATTATTATTATTATTATTATTATTATTATTATTATTATTATTATTATTATTATTATTATTATTATTATTATTATTATTATTATTATTATTATTATTATTATTATTATTATTATTATTATTATTATTATTATTATTATTATTATTATTATTATTATTATTATTATTATTATTATTATTATTATTATTATTATTATTATTATTATTATTATTATTATTATTATTATTATTATTATTATTATTATTATTATTATTATTATTATTATTATTATTATTATTATTATTATTATTATTATTATTATTATTATTATTATTATTATTATTATTATTATTATTATTATTATTATTATTATTATTATTATTATTATTATTATTATTATTATTATTATTATTATTATTATTATTATTATTATTATTATTATTATTATTATTATTATTATTATTATTATTATTATTATTATTATTATTATTATTATTATTATTATTATTATTATTATTATTATTATTATTATTATTATTATTATTATTATTATTATTATTATTATTATTATTATTATTATTATTATTATTATTATTATTATTATTATTATTATTATTATTATTATTATTATTATTATTATTATTATTATTATTATTATTATTATTATTATTATTATTATTATTATTATTATTATTATTATTATTATTATTATTATTATTATTATTATTATTATTATTATTATTATTATTATTATTATTATTATTATTATTATTATTATTATTATTATTATTATTATTATTATTATTATTATTATTATTATTATTATTATTATTATTATTATTATTATTATTATTATTATTATTATTATTATTATTATTATTATTATTATTATTATTATTATTATTATTATTATTATTATTATTATTATTATTATTATTATTATTATTATTATTATTATTATTATTATTATTATTATTATTATTATTATTATTATTATTATTATTATTATTATTATTATTATTATTATTATTATTATTATTATTATTATTATTATTATTATTATTATTATTATTATTATTATTATTATTATTATTATTATTATTATTATTATTATTATTATTATTATTATTATTATTATTATTATTATTATTATTATTATTATTATTATTATTATTATTATTATTATTATTATTATTATTATTATTATTATTATTATTATTATTATTATTATTATTATTATTATTATTATTATTATTATTATTATTATTATTATTATTATTATTATTATTATTATTATTATTATTATTATTATTATTATTATTATTATTATTATTATTATTATTATTATTATTATTATTATTATTATTATTATTATTATTATTATTATTATTATTATTATTATTATTATTATTATTATTATTATTATTATTATTATTATTATTATTATTATTATTATTATTATTATTATTATTATTATTATTATTATTATTATTATTATTATTATTATTATTATTATTATTATTATTATTATTATTATTATTATTATTATTATTATTATTATTATTATTATTATTATTATTATTATTATTATTATTATTATTATTATTATTATTATTATTATTATTATTATTATTATTATTATTATTATTATTATTATTATTATTATTATTATTATTATTATTATTATTATTATTATTATTATTATTATTATTATTATTATTATTATTATTATTATTATTATTATTATTATTATTATTATTATTATTATTATTATTATTATTATTATTATTATTATTATTATTATTATTATTATTATTATTATTATTATTATTATTATTATTATTATTATTATTATTATTATTATTATTATTATTATTATTATTATTATTATTATTATTATTATTATTATTATTATTATTATTATTATTATTATTATTATTATTATTATTATTATTATTATTATTATTATTATTATTATTATTATTATTATTATTATTATTATTATTATTATTATTATTATTATTATTATTATTATTATTATTATTATTATTATTATTATTATTATTATTATTATTATTATTATTATTATTATTATTATTATTATTATTATTATTATTATTATTATTATTATTATTATTATTATTATTATTATTATTATTATTATTATTATTATTATTATTATTATTATTATTATTATTATTATTATTATTATTATTATTATTATTATTATTATTATTATTATTATTATTATTATTATTATTATTATTATTATTATTATTATTATTATTATTATTATTATTATTATTATTATTATTATTATTATTATTATTATTATTATTATTATTATTATTATTATTATTATTATTATTATTATTATTATTATTATTATTATTATTATTATTATTATTATTATTATTATTATTATTATTATTATTATTATTATTATTATTATTATTATTATTATTATTATTATTATTATTATTATTATTATTATTATTATTATTATTATTATTATTATTATTATTATTATTATTATTATTATTATTATTATTATTATTATTATTATTATTATTATTATTATTATTATTATTATTATTATTATTATTATTATTATTATTATTATTATTATTATTATTATTATTATTATTATTATTATTATTATTATTATTATTATTATTATTATTATTATTATTATTATTATTATTATTATTATTATTATTATTATTATTATTATTATTATTATTATTATTATTATTATTATTATTATTATTATTATTATTATTATTATTATTATTATTATTATTATTATTATTATTATTATTATTATTATTATTATTATTATTATTATTATTATTATTATTATTATTATTATTATTATTATTATTATTATTATTATTATTATTATTATTATTATTATTATTATTATTATTATTATTGTTGAGGACATGGACGAAAATCTAATCGAATTCGATTAAAATTCCTGTTATATACACATTTTTTCCTCTTACCTTATGTCCGCCTTTTCTGGAATTACCCCTTTTTATACTTACCAACGTGTCTTCATACTTATCTTCCCATCAAAACTATAATTCCCGATACTTACCTACTTTCGTGCACAATACTTACCTCGTCACTGGAATTACCCATACTTACCACCACTCACCGTATACTCACCGTCGCTCACCTCATGTTTTCTTGTACTTACCTCTCATACCTATCCCACCTATATACATATTTATGTACGTATATACATATGTAAATAACAAGAAACGGGAAAAGGCTGCTGAGCGGTTTTATATTATTAATATAGAGAGTTTAAAGCTTATCTCCGTGCCGGTCAGCCGCTTTTTTACATCCGAATCCGAAAATTGTGAAAACAAAAAGAAAATTGAAATCAATGAAAATTAATGTGAAATAAATTGAAAAGAAAAAGGGAGTTAATAAAAAAAAAATTAAAATTTGTGAATTTTAAACCAAAATCAAAAAAAAGGGAGTGTTTGGTATTAAAAACAATAAAAGGAGTGCAAGGGAAAAAGAAACAAAATCTAGTGCGAGTCAAAACATGGTCCTTACGACCCGTCAAAAAAAAAAGAAACAGTGGCCTAAAACAAAAAACTAGTGCTAATTCAGTACAAAAACAACTACATATATACATTTGAGAAAAAAAAAAAAAAATCTAATTTTAATAAAGTGAAATTTAGAAAAAACCTAAAGTCTAATGGAATATAATAAAAATAATAATAATAAAAAATAGTGGCAAAGTATATTCAAAATCGTAAAGTGGAAAATACTTGTAAAAATTAAAATCAACTAAAAAGGAAAGCCTACTTCAAAAAGAAATACAAAAAAAATTGTGTGGAAAATTGGAAAATTTCTGAAAAATCAAACAAAAAATACAAAAAGCAACATACATACATACATACATAAAGTGGTGTGGAAAATCAAATACCTAGAAAAAAAAATTATTTATACAAAAATTTATTTTGAAAACAAAATACATACGAAAATTTTAAATTATTGAGAAAAAAATTTTTACATAAAGTGGGGTGTAAATTAAAATAACTACAAAAATATATGAAGATTAGAAAATACCTACAAGCATACATAAGTACATATAAATTGAAAAATAATAACAATAAAATATCTGCAAAAATACATAAATTGGTACAGAAAGTGGTAAATAAAATAACAACAAAAATACATACATACAAATTGCAAAAAAAAAAAAAAATTAAATCCATATGTACTAAGGTAAAAGTCACACCGACGTTACATACAAAGCCTTAAAACAAAACAAAAAAAAAATTTTTAAACGCTTCCATATACATACGTATACATATTTTGTAAAGTACGCCATGCCCAAGTAAGTACAAAATCACATAAGTAAATAAATACTTACATACATTACATCTCAAAATATATAAGTACAGCTAAATCATCACAAGAAAAAACAAAACCAGCTATCCGCGAACTTTGGCCCTAACAGAAAACCGATACGGTAATCAAATTCGATAACTGTACTTATATACACCCTATATATACATATACCCCATATACATATACATATATCCCATTTTATACATTTCCCGCATATACATAATCACGTATATTTCTCATATATACCCCATTGCGAGCCCCATATTGAAAAGAAGTTGCCACTCAAAAACAATTCTCGCAACTGGCGATAATAAGAAATTGCATTCAGCATCTGGGTTTCCCTTTCTCTCCCATAAACTTTAACCGAAGCAAAATTCGCATTAAGACAGATACCAAAAAATCTACCTCAAAAGCTCAATTCCATTAGAGCGAATTTCCCACGCAAAAAGGAGAAACAGATTATAATCGGAAAAATAAATAAAGTCATCACTCAATTGCACCTCAGTTGCATTGACTCCTCCCCTTTTTCAATTTCTGCATCCCAGTCACATACCCAACTACACTGGTACTTAGACGCGCTAAGACAAGTAATTACTCTCACACTCTCGAAAGTCACTTATATATAAAAGTGCACAGTGGGCACAACCACATAAAATCGCGAACAAAAATACAGTGGGACAAACACCACCAACTCACCCTCAAAAAAGCATCAATAGAATCCCAAAAGCATTAATAGAATCCCAAAAGCCATAAATTAAACATGCCTGGAAATCAAGAAAAGGCCAAAGTCCTCCAACAACCATCGGGTCCAATTACCCGATCAAAGTCCCAATCGGAGGATGAATCCAATTCCCAAGAAAAGAAATTTTTCCTGGAGCTACAAAAATTGGAAAAATTCTGCGAGAAATGGTGGAGCATCGCTGAGACTGAGCACACGGAAGCCAGTCTCAAAATTTACGCAGATACACTCAACAAAAGAATGGATGCATTGGAAGCAGCATATGACGCGGCACATCTCTCCACAAATGACGACGAGGCCCAGAAACAATACGAGGAAACGTTCGAGACATCAAACTGCACTGCAACCGACACAAAGCTTAGAATAGGAGAACTCATAGCAGCCATGCAGAGAACTCAAACCCCAGTCCAAACCCCTCACAACGAAACCCCCCATTACCAAACGATTAGTGCAATACCCCTTACTCAATTCTCTAGCGAGCAAAATCAGAGCTTGTGATACTCAAATGTTCTCGGGAGGATATGAAGACTGGCCCGCTTTTCGTGACATGTTCACGGAAAAAACATTCATATCTTCTCGAATACAAAAAATATTGCACCTACCCACCAAGGAAACCCACTACGAAATCTCAGGAATGGGCGGTTTGGTAGTGCAAAACTCTAACAAAATCTGCGAGCTAACTCTCTGCTCGTCAGACTTACAAACTCGAATAATCACTCACGCAATTATTCTCCCCAAACTGACACACTTTTTACCCTCATTTAAGGTGTCAGGAATAAATCTCCAAGAGATCTCAAAACTCAATCTCGCTGATCCTTCATGTTTCACCCCCTCAAAAATAGACATGGTAATAGGCAGCGATCTCACCCCACAAATAATGCTACAAGGCTTACAGGCTAATGTCAGCGGCTGTTTACTAGCCCAAAATACAATATTTGGCTGGATAATCAGCGGACCCCTAAAGGAAAAGGTAAATACCTTCTCGACTCAAGTTAGAGAAGCCACCAATGACTCTCTCAACTCCCTACTTCAAAAATTCTGGCAACAGGAAGAAGTACCCACAACTCAACCCCTATCTCAGGAGGATGAATTTTGCGAACAGCTCTATCGCAAAACAACCAAACGACAGCAAGATGGCCGATATGTGGTTAAACTCCCATTTAAGAAGGAATTTCCCGAAACTCTCGCCCTTGGACATTCACGCATAGGAGCTCAACTGCAGTATTTAAGCGTCGAAAGATCCCTGGAAAAACGGCCAGAACTTAAGCAGAAATACATAAATTGGTACAGAAAGTGGTAAATAAAATAACAACAAAAATACATACATACAAATTGCAAAAAAAAAAAAAAATTAAATCCATATGTACTAAGGTAAAAGTCACACCGACGTTACATACAAAGCCTTAAAACAAAACAAAAAAAAAATTTTTAAACGCTTCCATATACATACGTATACATATTTTGTAAAGTACGCCATGCCCAAGTAAGTACAAAATCACATAAGTAAATAAATACTTACATACATTACATCTCAAAATATATAAGTACAGCTAAATCATCACAAGAAAAAACAAAACCAGCTATCCGCGAACTTTGGCCCTAACAGAAAACCGATACGGTAATCAAATTCGATAACTGTACTTATATACACCCTATATATACATATACCCCATATACATATACATATATCCCATTTTATACATTTCCCGCATATACATAATCACGTATATTTCTCATATATACCCCATTGCGAGCCCCATATTGAAAAGAAGTTGCCACTCAAAAACAATTCTCGCAACTGGCGATAATAAGAAATTGCATTCAGCATCTGGGTTTCCCTTTCTCTCCCATAAACTTTAACCGAAGCAAAATTCGCATTAAGACAGATACCAAAAAATCTACCTCAAAAGCTCAATTCCATTAGAGCGAATTTCCCACGCAAAAAGGAGAAACAGATTATAATCGGAAAAATAAATAAAGTCATCACTCAATTGCACCTCAGTTGCATTGACTCCTCCCCTTTTTCAATTTCTGCATCCCAGTCACATACCCAACTACACTGGTACTTAGACGCGCTAAGACAAGTAATTACTCTCACACTCTCGAAAGTCACTTATATATAAAAGTGCACAGTGGGCACAACCACATAAAATCGCGAACAAAAATACAGTGGGACAAACACCACCAACTCACCCTCAAAAAAGCATCAATAGAATCCCAAAAGCATTAATAGAATCCCAAAAGCCATAAATTAAACATGCCTGGAAATCAAGAAAAGGCCAAAGTCCTCCAACAACCATCGGGTCCAATTACCCGATCAAAGTCCCAATCGGAGGATGAATCCAATTCCCAAGAAAAGAAATTTTTCCTGGAGCTACAAAAATTGGAAAAATTCTGCGAGAAATGGTGGAGCATCGCTGAGACTGAGCACACGGAAGCCAGTCTCAAAATTTACGCAGATACACTCAACAAAAGAATGGATGCATTGGAAGCAGCATATGACGCGGCACATCTCTCCACAAATGACGACGAGGCCCAGAAACAATACGAGGAAACGTTCGAGACATCAAACTGCACTGCAACCGACACAAAGCTTAGAATAGGAGAACTCATAGCAGCCATGCAGAGAACTCAAACCCCAGTCCAAACCCCTCACAACGAAACCCCCCATTACCAAACGATTAGTGCAATACCCCTTACTCAATTCTCTAGCGAGCAATCCTTTCTCAAAATCAGAGCTTGTGATACTCAAATGTTCTCGGGAGGATATGAAGACTGGCCCGCTTTTCGTGACATGTTCACGGCGGTATATATTAATCATCCCAAACTCTCGCCAGTCCAAAAACTCTACCACCTCCGACAAAAAACGAGAGGAAAAGCAGCCCTCGTAATAAAGAAATACGCTCTCACAGACCAAAATTTCGAGCTCGCTTGGGGCGCACTCAAATCCCGCTACGAGAATCGAAGAATTCTCGTAGATAATCAACTAAAAACGCTTTTCAATATGCAGCCTGTATTCTCAGAAAATGGGGAAAGAATACAAGATCTCCAAACAACGATAAATAATTGCGTTGCAATCCTCAATTCAAATGATGTTCCGACGGATAACTGGGACCCAATCCTCATATATTTATGCTCCTCAAAACTACCCCGCGAAACTCTAGCGCTTTGGGAGCAATCTCTCGAATCCCGAAAAGAACTACCACTGTGGGAAGAAATGGATAAATTCCTCACCACACGATATGAAGTGGTAGAAAGACTTGGTAATTATAGACCGAGCAATCCCCGACCCTCAAACTCCAGTTTCACACAAAGGTCCTCTACACCAAATAGCTCGAGTTTCAAAAACAAGTCACAAACATATCACTCAGACCAAAAAGCTCCCTCTTGCAAACTCTGCAATAAAAACCACGCCATTAGGAGCTGTCTGAAATTCCGAAATCTCTCACCCCAAGAGCGTAACAACTTCGTTAAAGAGAATGGTTACTGCTCAAACTGCTTATCGTATTCCCACCAAGACAATAACTGTCCCAGCAGTTTTACTTGCGTCTATTGCAAACAGCGGCACCACTCCCAGCTCCATATACAAGGGAAGTCCCAAAATCACCCAAGAACGCAAACACAACACTCTCAAAGGCAACAAAGCCAGACATATGCCACAACTCAAGTGGCGACAACTCCCAACAACTCAGAACTGCCCTCAACCTCCGCAGAGGCTGTTCGAACCCAACAAATACCCACAGTAAATCAAACAACAACCCACTTCACTAGTAGCAGCGAAATGACTCTACTACCCACGGTCTTGGTCACACTCCACTCAAACGGCGAATATCACAAAATTCGTGCCCTAATTGATCAAGGTTCGGAAAAAACATTCATATCTTCTCGAATACAAAAAATATTGCACCTACCCACCAAGGAAACCCACTACGAAATCTCAGGAATGGGCGGTTTGGTAGTGCAAAACTCTAACAAAATCTGCGAGCTAACTCTCTGCTCGTCAGACTTACAAACTCGAATAATCACTCACGCAATTATTCTCCCCAAACTGACACACTTTTTACCCTCATTTAAGGTGTCAGGAATAAATCTCCAAGAGATCTCAAAACTCAATCTCGCTGATCCTTCATGTTTCACCCCCTCAAAAATAGACATGGTAATAGGCAGCGATCTCACCCCACAAATAATGCTACAAGGCTTACAGGCTAATGTCAGCGGCTGTTTACTAGCCCAAAATACAATATTTGGCTGGATAATCAGCGGACCCCTAAAGGAAAAGGTAAATACCTTCTCGACTCAAGTTAGAGAAGCCACCAATGACTCTCTCAACTCCCTACTTCAAAAATTCTGGCAACAGGAAGAAGTACCCACAACTCAACCCCTATCTCAGGAGGATGAATTTTGCGAACAGCTCTATCGCAAAACAACCAAACGACAGCAAGATGGCCGATATGTGGTTAAACTCCCATTTAAGAAGGAATTTCCCGAAACTCTCGCCCTTGGACATTCACGCATAGGAGCTCAACTGCAGTATTTAAGCGTCGAAAGATCCCTGGAAAAACGGCCAGAACTTAAGCAGAAATACTCAGAAGTTCTGGCTGAATACATCACGTTGGGTCATATGGAACGAATCCCACCTCTCGAGTCCATAGAAAACGGAAAATATTTCTCCTTTTACCTCCCTCACCACGCTGTCTTGAAACCAGACAGTAAAACCACAAAAGTTCGCGTCGTCTTTAATGCTTCGAAAATCTCCCACTCAGGAAACTCCTTAAATGATGTCCTTCACACAGGACCGATTCTCCAAAACGATTTAATGCTCGTCCTACTCAATTGGCGACTTTTTAAATACGTTTTTAATGGCGATATCGAGAAAATGTATCGCCAAATACTCGTACACGAGGAAGACCAGGACTTCCAAAGAATTGTTTTCCGAAAATCTCCGGAACTCCCCATGGCAGATTACAAACTAAAAACGGTGACATTTGGTGTAAACTGCGCCCCCTATCTCGCCATCAGAACACTCCACCAACTCGCAGAAGACTCGCAACACTCCCACCCTCTCGCTCACGATATCTTGCTACACCAAACATACGTAGATGATATTCTCTCGGGCGAACACACAATACAGTCCACTCTCGACTCGCTTCACCAAGTTATCGAAGCACTAAAATCAGCCGGTTTTCCACTGAAAAAGATAACGGCTAATCATCCCGATCTCCTCAAAAATATCCCAAAATCTGACTTACTCGATGCAGATTTTCTGAAATTTCACGATTCCAGCTCCACAAAAACTCTGGGCATAAAATGGAATGCAATAAGTGACACATTCACTTACTCATACGATCCTCTACCCGTCGCTAACTCAAGCACAAAGCGGCAAATACTCTCGGCAATTGCGAAATTGTTTGACCCGGCAGGGTGGCTATCGCCCATAATGATAGTAGCCAAAATTCTGCTACAGCAACTCTGGCTAGAAGGAACAGATTGGGATGAACATGTAAAACCCAACTCTTTTCACAAATGGAACACATTTCGCGAAAATCTCCCCGCGATAAGCGAAATAAAAATCCCCCGATGGATCGATTTCTCTCCCGATAAACAGTATCAAATGCACGGCTTCTCAGATGCATCAGAAAAAGCATTTTGCGCTTGCGTATATCTCAGAGTGCAAAATAGCGAACACCCATTCTCAACGCATTTACTCGCTGCAAAAAGCAAAGTGGCTCCTTTAAACACTGTGAGCCTTCCCCGTCTCGAACTTTGCGGAGCAGTACTTCTCTCAAAACTCGTGAAACAAATGCGCTCTCACTTAAAACTGACTTCCCAAGAGTTAATACTCTGGTCAGACTCCTCAATAGTACTCGCATGGCTCGAAAAGCCACCCCACACATGGAAGACGTATGTAGCAAACAGAACGTCTCAAATTCTCGACAATGTGAGCAATGCCACTTGGCGTCATGTATCCAGTGGTGATAACCCAGCTGATCTTGGTACACGTGGATGCAAACCCCAAGAATTATCTCACAGCTCTCTATGGTGGAATGGCCCAGATTGGCTTTCTAAGGCATCCACATGCTGGCCAAAAACAGCCCCAAACAACTCCACTCCACCAGAGCAAAAACGTATCGAGTCATTTCACTCGATAGAAACTCCCGACATGCTCGAACGCTTCTCATCCTTCGGGAAAGCTCTACGCGTTTTTGCATACATATATCGTTTTATACACAAAGCGAAAAAACTCAAAATTGCTCAAAGTCTCACTCTCTCTCAAAGCGAAATCACATATGCAAAATCCCGCATAATTATTCATACGCAAGCGAAATATTACTCAGATGTGATCGCAGATTTACAAGCTCGTAACCCAATTAACAAAAAGAGTTCGCTCTTATCTCTAAATCCGATGTTGGATAAATCAGGTGTAATGCGTGTGAATGGCAGACTCGCCCACTCACCTCTTAGCGAAAATGAACGCCACCCCATAATAGTTCCAGATAATTCGAGATTTTGCTCATTATTGCTGGATTTCACTCACTCCACCTTGTTGCATGCAGAAAAGCAATTAATGATTCGCATGATACAACAAGAATATTATATACCTCGCCTCAAGCAAAAGGTCAAAAAATGCATATTTCACTGCAAGACCTGTACCATTTACAAACAGCAGACCAGATCTCAGATAATGGCTGCACTCCCTCCTGAAAGGTGTACATATTCTCTACCATTTCACACCACCGGTATAGATTTCGCCGGACCCTTCCAAGTAAAAACGTCGACGCTTCGACAAGCATCATATGCAAAAGCGTACGTTTGCGTGTTCGTGTGTTTCTCCACAAAAGCAGTCCATCTCGAAGTCTGCTCAGATTTGACGACAGCTGCATTCAAAGCAGCATTCTCTCGTTTTGTTAGTCGCCGTGGACTTCCCCACAAAGTTATGTCCGACAATGGCAAAACATTCGTCGGTGCAAGCAGAGAATTGAAAAGAGAATTTGCCAAATTTCTGCAAGAAACTGCAGCCGGCATAGCTAATAAATACTCCATTCACGGCATGTCCTGGCAATTCATCCCACCATATGCCCCTCATATGGGAGGATTATGGGAAGCAGCCGTCAAAAGCTTCAAAACTCATTTCCTCAAAGTTGCCGGAAATCACAAATTTACATTCGAGGAATTCACCACACTACTCACTCGAATAGAAGCGGTTCTAAACTCAAGGCCGCTCTCTCCCATGTCTCAAGATCCTAATGATCTGCTCGTCCTAACCCCAGGACATTTCCTGCGCGGGGCCCCATTACTCTCACTTCCAGAACAGAATTCCGAAAATCTCTCGCTCATAAACAAATGGCAAAAATTGCAGGTATTACACCATCAATTCAGCACTCGATGGAAAAATTAATACCTCAGAGAACTCCATAAGCGAACCAAATGGAAAACCCAACAAGCCAACGTTAAAGAAGGCGATTTAGTAGTCATAAAAGATGACGCACTCCCTCCAAATGAATGGCGACTCGGACGTGTAATAAAACTTCACCCTGGGTCCGACGACCAAGTCCGAGTAGTCGATGTACGCACCCAAAACGGAGTATACACACGCCCCATCGCAAAACTCTGCTCTCTTCCCCCTGCACAATAATCTCTCAATCCATTGTACCTAGCGATGTCTCCCCTTCTCTCGCATCCAGCTAACATTATGGGCTTTCTCTTCCATTCTCTTTACAGACGATACCCTCGATACAACACATGCCGGTTGTGTTGCCAGGAGCACTCACTCCGCCTGTGCCGCGCCTTTCTGGCAATGACGCCTGAGGAACGCTATGACTCTGTTCGAGCTTATGGCTACTGCATAAACTGCCTGGCAACTTCTCACGTAACCGGAGCGTGTAATTCTCCCGATCGCTGCCGCCGATGCGGCCTGGCACATCATACACTCATTCATCGGCAAACCCGGCATGAACCAAGGGAAACCCACCGAAACCAGCGTGCAATACCAAGACCGAGACCCATGAGTACCAATCGGAGGGTCATTGTAAAACGTACCACACAGAAGCGGCATAACAGTGGCAATCAACAACGGATGCAGAACTTGTTCACGAGGGCAGTCGAATCACTGGAGGAGCTGAAGGAGTTGTTAATCCCCTCATCCGCGCAGGCCGGCCGCCATGTTGAGGACATGGACGAAAATCTAATCGAATTCGATTAAAATTCCTGTTATATACACATTTTTTCCTCTTACCTTATGTCCGCCTTTTCTGGAATTACCCCTTTTTATACTTACCAACGTGTCTTCATACTTACCTTCCCATCAAAACTATAATTCCCGATACTTACCTACTTTCGTGCACAATACTTACCTCGTCACTGGAATTACCCATACTTACCACCACTCACCGTATACTCACCGTCGCTCACCTCATGTTTTCTTGTACTTACCTCTCATACCTATCCCACCTATATACATATTTATGTACGTATATACATATGTAAATAACAAGAAACGGGAAAAGGCTGCTGAGCGGTTTTATATTATTAATATAGAGAGTTTAAAGCTTATCTCCGTGCCGGTCAGCCGCTTTTTTACATCCGAATCCGAAAATTGTTAAAACAAAAAGAAAATTGAAATCAATGAAAATTAATGTGAAATAAATTGAAAAGAAAAAGGGAGTTAATAAAAAAAAAATTAAAATTTGTGAATTTTAAACCAAAATCAAAAAAAAGGGAGTGTTTGGTATTAAAAACAATAAAAGGAGTGCAAGGGAAAAAGAAACAAAATCTAGTGCGAGTCAATACAATTATTATTATTATTATTATTATTATTATTATTATTATTATTATTATTATTATTATTATTATTATTATTATTATTATTATTATTATTATTATTATTATTATTATTATTATTATTATTATTATTATTATTATTATTATTATTATTATTATTATTATTATTATTATTATTATTATTATTATTATTATTATTATTATTATTATTATTATTATTATTATTATTATTATTATTATTATTATTATTATTATTATTATTATTATTATTATTATTATTATTATTATTATTATTATTATTATTATTATTATTATTATTATTATTATTATTATTATTATTATTATTATTATTATTATTATTATTATTATTATTATTATTATTATTATTATTATTATTATTATTATTATTATTATTATTATTATTATTATTATTATTATTATTATTATTATTATTATTATTATTATTATTATTATTATTATTATTATTATTATTATTATTATTATTATTATTATTATTATTATTATTATTATTATTATTATTATTATTATTATTATTATTATTATTATTATTATTATTATTATTATTATTATTATTATTATTATTATTATTATTATTATTATTATTATTATTATTATTATTATTATTATTATTATTATTATTATTATTATTATTATTATTATTATTATTATTATTATTATTATTATTATTATTATTATTATTATTATTATTATTATTATTATTATTATTATTATTATTATTATTATTATTATTATTATTATTATTATTATTATTATTATTATTATTATTATTATTATTATTATTATTATTATTATTATTATTATTATTATTATTATTATTATTATTATTATTATTATTATTATTATTATTATTATTATTATTATTATTATTATTATTATTATTATTATTATTATTATTATTATTATTATTATTATTATTATTATTATTATTATTATTATTATTATTATTATTATTATTATTATTATTATTATTATTATTATTATTATTATTATTATTATTATTATTATTATTATTATTATTATTATTATTATTATTATTATTATTATTATTATTATTATTATTATTATTATTATTATTATTATTATTATTATTATTATTATTATTATTATTATTATTATTATTATTATTATTATTATTATTATTATTATTATTATTATTATTATTATTATTATTATTATTATTATTATTATTATTATTATTATTATTATTATTATTATTATTATTATTATTATTATTATTATTATTATTATTATTATTATTATTATTATTATTATTATTATTATTATTATTATTATTATTATTATTATTATTATTATTATTATTATTATTATTATTATTATTATTATTATTATTATTATTATTATTATTATTATTATTATTATTATTATTATTATTATTATTATTATTATTATTATTATTATTATTATTATTATTATTATTATTATTATTATTATTATTATTATTATTATTATTATTATTATTATTATTATTATTATTATTATTATTATTATTATTATTATTATTATTATTATTATTATTATTATTATTATTATTATTATTATTATTATTATTATTATTATTATTATTATTATTATTATTATTATTATTATTATTATTATTATTATTATTATTATTATTATTATTATTATTATTATTATTATTATTATTATTATTATTATTATTATTATTATTATTATTATTATTATTATTATTATTATTATTATTATTATTATTATTATTATTATTATTATTATTATTATTATTATTATTATTATTATTATTATTATTATTATTATTATTATTATTATTATTATTATTATTATTATTATTATTATTATTATTATTATTATTATTATTATTATTATTATTATTATTATTATTATTATTATTATTATTATTATTATTATTATTATTATTATTATTATTATTATTATTATTATTATTATTATTATTATTATTATTATTATTATTATTATTATTATTATTATTATTATTATTATTATTATTATTATTATTATTATTATTATTATTATTATTATTATTATTATTATTATTATTATTATTATTATTATTATTATTATTATTATTATTATTATTATTATTATTATTATTATTATTATTATTATTATTATTATTATTATTATTATTATTATTATTATTATTATTATTATTATTATTATTATTATTATTATTATTATTATTATTATTATTATTATTATTATTATTATTATTATTATTATTATTATTATTATTATTATTATTATTATTATTATTATTATTATTATTATTATTATTATTATTATTATTATTATTATTATTATTATTATTATTATTATTATTATTATTATTATTATTATTATTATTATTATTATTATTAT
This sequence comes from Urophora cardui, assembly GCA_960531455.1. Lineage (NCBI taxonomy): Eukaryota > Metazoa > Arthropoda > Insecta > Diptera > Tephritidae > Urophora > Urophora cardui. The sequence continues at coordinate 83,581,928 of OY482673.1, forward strand.
TATTATTATTATTATTATTATTATTATTATTATTATTATTATTATTATTATTATTATTATTATTATTATTATTATTATTATTATTATTATTATTATTATTATTATTATTATTATTATTATTATTATTATTATTATTATTATTATTATTATTATTATTATTATTATTATTATTATTATTATTATTATTATTATTATTATTATTATTATTATTATTATTATTATTATTATTATTATTATTATTATTATTATTATTATTATTATTATTATTATTATTATTATTATTATTATTATTATTATTATTATTATTATTATTATTATTATTATTATTATTATTATTATTATTATTATTATTATTATTATTATTATTATTATTATTATTATTATTATTATTATTATTATTATTATTATTATTATTATTATTATTATTATTATTATTATTATTATTATTATTATTATTATTATTATTATTATTATTATTATTATTATTATTATTATTATTATTATTATTATTATTATTATTATTATTATTATTATTATTATTATTATTATTATTATTATTATTATTATTATTATTATTATTATTATTATTATTATTATTATTATTATTATTATTATTATTATTATTATTATTATTATTATTATTATTATTATTATTATTATTATTATTATTATTATTATTATTATTATTATTATTATTATTATTATTATTATTATTATTATTATTATTATTATTATTATTATTATTATTATTATTATTATTATTATTATTATTATTATTATTATTATTATTATTATTATTATTATTATTATTATTATTATTATTATTATTATTATTATTATTATTATTATTATTATTATTATTATTATTATTATTATTATTATTATTATTATTATTATTATTATTATTATTATTATTATTATTATTATTATTATTATTATTATTATTATTATTATTATTATTATTATTATTATTATTATTATTATTATTATTATTATTATTATTATTATTATTATTATTATTATTATTATTATTATTATTATTATTATTATTATTATTATTATTATTATTATTATTATTATTATTATTATTATTATTATTATTATTATTATTATTATTATTATTATTATTATTATTATTATTATTATTATTATTATTATTATTATTATTATTATTATTATTATTATTATTATTATTATTATTATTATTATTATTATTATTATTATTATTATTATTATTATTATTATTATTATTATTATTATTATTATTATTATTATTATTATTATTATTATTATTATTATTATTATTATTATTATTATTATTATTATTATTATTATTATTATTATTATTATTATTATTATTATTATTATTATTATTATTATTATTATTATTATTATTATTATTATTATTATTATTATTATTATTATTATTATTATTATTATTATTATTATTATTATTATTATTATTATTATTATTATTATTATTATTATTATTATTATTATTATTATTATTATTATTATTATTATTATTATTATTATTATTATTATTATTATTATTATTATTATTATTATTATTATTATTATTATTATTATTATTATTATTATTATTATTATTATTATTATTATTATTATTATTATTATTATTATTATTATTATTATTATTATTATTATTATTATTATTATTATTATTATTATTATTATTATTATTATTATTATTATTATTATTATTATTATTATTATTATTATTATTATTATTATTATTATTATTATTATTATTATTATTATTATTATTATTATTATTATTATTATTATTATTATTATTATTATTATTATTATTATTATTATTATTATTATTATTATTATTATTATTATTATTATTATTATTATTATTATTATTATTATTATTATTATTATTATTATTATTATTATTATTATTATTATTATTATTATTATTATTATTATTATTATTATTATTATTATTATTATTATTATTATTATTATTATTATTATTATTATTATTATTATTATTATTATTATTATTATTATTATTATTATTATTATTATTATTATTATTATTATTATTATTATTATTATTATTATTATTATTATTATTATTATTATTATTATTATTATTATTATTATTATTATTATTATTATTATTATTATTATTATTATTATTATTATTATTATTATTATTATTATTATTATTATTATTATTATTATTATTATTATTATTATTATTATTATTATTATTATTATTATTATTATTATTATTATTATTATTATTATTATTATTATTATTATTATTATTATTATTATTATTATTATTATTATTATTATTATTATTATTATTATTATTATTATTATTATTATTATTATTATTATTATTATTATTATTATTATTATTATTATTATTATTATTATTATTATTATTATTATTATTATTATTATTATTATTATTATTATTATTATTATTATTATTATTATTATTATTATTATTATTATTATTATTATTATTATTATTATTATTATTATTATTATTATTATTATTATTATTATTATTATTATTATATTATTATTATTATTATTATTATTATTATTATTATTATTATTATTATTATTATTATTATTATTATTATTATTATTATTATTATTATTATTATTATTATTATTATTATTATTATTATTATTATTATTATTATTATTATTATTATTATTATTATTATTATTATTATTATTATTATTATTATTATTATTATTATTATTATTATTATTATTATTATTATTATTATTATTATTATTATTATTATTATTATTATTATTATTATTATTATTATTATTATTATTATTATTATTATTATTATTATTATTATTATTATTATTATTATTATTATTATTATTATTATTATTATTATTATTATTATTATTATTATTATTATTATTATTATTATTATTATTATTATTATTATTATTATTATTATTATTATTATTATTATTATTATTATTATTATTATTATTATTATTATTATTATTATTATTATTATTATTATTATTATTATTATTATTATTATTATTATTATTATTATTATTATTATTATTATTATTATTATTATTATTATTATTATTATTATTATTATTATTATTATTATTATTATTATTATTATTATTATTATTATTATTATTATTATTATTATTATTATTATTATTATTATTATTATTATTATTATTATTATTATTATTATTATTATTATTATTATTATTATTATTATTATTATTATTATTATTATTATTATTATTATTATTATTATTATTATATTATTATTATTATTATTATTATTATTATTATTATTATTATTATTATTATTATTATTATTATTATTATTATTATTATTATTATTATTATTATTATTATTATTATTATTATTATATTATTATTATTATTATTATTATTATTATTATTATTATTATTATTATTATTATTATTATTATTATTATTATTATTATTATTATTATTATTATTATTATTATTATTATTATTATTATTATTATTATTATTATTATTATTATTATTATTATTATTATTATTATTATTATTATTATTATTATTATTATTATTATTATTATTATTATTATTATTATTATTATTATTATTATTATTATTATTATTATTATTATTATTATTATTATTATTATTATTATTATTATTATTATTATTATTATTATTATTATTATTATTATTATTATTATTATTATTATTATTATTATTATTATTATTATTATTATTATTATTATTATTATTATTATTATTATTATTATTATTATTATTATTATTATTATTATTATTATTATTATTATTATTATTATTATTATTATTATTATTATTATTATTATTATTATTATTATTATTATTATTATTATTATTATTATTATTATTATTATTATTATTATTATTATTATTATTATTATTAATTATTATTATTATTATTATTATTATTATTATTATTATTATTATTATTATTATTATTATTATTATTATTATTATTATTATTATTATTATTATATTATTATTATTATTATTATTATTATTATTATTATTATTATTATTATTATTATTATTATTATTATTATTATTATTATTATTATTATTATTATTATTATTATTATTATTATTATTATTATTATTATTATTATTATTATTATTATTATTATTATTATTATTATTATTATTATTATTATTATTATTATTATTATTATTATTATTATTATTATTATTATTATTATTATTATTATTATTATTATTATTATTATTATTATTATTATTATTATTATTATTATTATTATTATATTATTATTATTATTATTATTATTATTATTATTATTATTATTATTATTATTATTATTATTATTATTATTATTATTATTATTATTATTATTATTATTATTATTATTATTATTATTATTATTATTATTATTATTATTATTATTATTATTATTATTATTATTATTATTATTATTATTATTATTATTATTATTATTATTATTATTATTATTATTATTATTATTATTATTATTATTATTATTATTATTATTATTATTATTATTATTATTATTATTATTATTATTATTATTATTATTATTATTATTATTATTATTATTATTATTATTATTATTATTATTATTATTATTATTATTATTATTATTATTATTATTATTATTATTATTATTATTATTATTATTATTATTATTATTATTATTATTATTATTATTATTATTATTATTATTATTATTATTATTATTATTATTATTATTATTATTATTATTATTATTATTATTATTATTATTATTATTATTATTATTATTATTATTATTATTATTATTATATTATTATTATTATTATTATTATTATTATTATTATTATTATTATTATTATTATTATTATTATTATTATTATTATTATTATTATTATTATTATTATTATTATTATTATTATTATTATTATTATTATTATTATTATTATTATTATTATTATTATTATTATTATTATTATTATTATTATTATTATTATTATTATTATTATTATTATTATTATTATTATTATTATTATTATTATTATTATTATTATTATTATTATTATTATTATTATTATTATTATTATTATTATTATTATTATTATTATTATTATTATTATTATTATTATTATTATTATTATTATTATTATTATTATTATTATTATTATTATTATTATTATTATTATTATTATTATTATTATTATTATTATTATTATTATTATTATTATTATTATTATTATTATTATTATTATTATTATTATTATTATTATTATTATTATTATTATTATTATTATTATTATTATTATTATTATTATTATTATTATTATTATTATTATTATTATTATTATTATTATTATTATTATTATTATTATTATTATTATTATTATTATTATTATTATTATTATATTATTATTATTATTATTATTATTATTATTAT
>OY482673.1:83587629-83592629 GCA_960531455.1 Urophora cardui
TTATTATTATTATTATTATTATTATTATTATTATTATTATTATTATTATTATTATTATTATTATTATTATTATTATTATTATTATTATTATTATTATTATTATTATTATTATTATTATTATTATTATTATTATTATTATTATTATTATTATTATTATTATTATTATTATTATTATTATTATTATTATTATTATTATTATTATTATTATTATTATTATTATTATTATTATTATTATTATTATTATTATTATTATATTATTATTATTATATTATTATTATTATTATTATTATTATTATTATTATTATTATTATTATTATTATTATTATTATTATTATTATTATTATTATTATTATTATTATTATTATTATTATTATTATTATTATTATTATTATTATTATTATTATTATTATTATTATTATTATTATTATTATTATTATTATTATTATTATTATTATTATTATTATTATTATTATTATTATTATTATTATTATTATTATTATTATTATTATTATTATTATTATTATTATTATTATTATTATTATTATTATTATTATTATTATTATTATTATTATTATTATTATTATTATTATTATTATTATTATTATTATTATTATTATTATTATTATTATTATTATTATTATTATTATTATTATTATTATTATTATTATTATTATTATTATTATTATTATTATTATTATTATTATTATTATTATTGTTATTATTATTTTATTATTATTATTATTATTATTATTATTATTATTATTATTATTATTATTATTATTATTATTATTATTATTATTATTATTATTATTATTATTATTATTATTATTATTATTATTATTATTATTATTATTATTATTATTATTATTATTATTATTATTATTATATTATTATTATTATTATTATTATTATTATTATTATTATTATTATTATTATTATATTATTATTATTATTATTATTATTATTATTATTATTATTATTATTATTATTATTATTATTATTATTATTATTATTATTATTATTATTATATTATTATTATTATTATTATTATTATTATTATTATTATTATTATTATTATTATTATTATTATTATTATATTATTATTATTATTATTATTATTATTATTATTATTATTTATTATTATTATTATTATTATTATTATTATTATTATTATATTATTATTATTATTATTATTATTATTATTATTATTATTATTATTATTATTATTATTATTATTATTATTATTATTATTATTATTATTATTATTATTATTATTATTATTATTATTATTATTATTATTATTATTATTATTATTATTATTATTATTATATTATTATTATTATTATTATTATTATTATTATTATTATTATTATTATTATTATTATTATTATTATTATTATTATTATTATTATTATTATTATTATTATTATTATTATTATTATTATTATTATTATTATTATTATTATTATTATTATTATTATTATTATTATTATTATTATTATTATTATTATTATTATTATTATTATTATTATTATTATTATTATATTATTATTATTATTATTATTATTATTATTATTATTATTATTATTATTATTATTATTATTATTATTATTATTATTATTATTATTATTATTATTATATTATTATTATTATTATCATTATTATTATTATTATTATTATTATTCATTATTATTATTATTATTATTATTATTATTATTATTATTATTATTATTATTATTATTATTATTATTATTATTATTATTATTATTATTATTATTATTATTATTATTATTATTATTATTATTATTATTATTATTATTATTATTATTATTATTATTATTATTATTATTATTATTATTATTATTATTATTATTATTATTATTATTATTAATATTATTATTATCTATTATTATTATTATTATTATTATTATTATTATTATTATTATTATTATTATTATTATTATTATTATTATTATTATTATTATTATTATTATTATTATTATCAATTATTATTATTATTATTATTATTATTATTATTATTATTATTATTATTATTATTATTATTATTATTATTATTATTATTATTATTATTATTATTATTATTATTATTATTATTATTATTATTATTATTATTATATTATTATTATTATTATTATTATTATTATTATATTATTATTATTATTATTATTATTATTATTATTATTATTATTATTATTATTATTATTATTATTATTATTATTATTATTATTATTATTATTATTATTATTATTATTATTATTATTATTATTATTATTATTATTATTATTATTATTATTATTATTATTATTATTATTATTATTATTATTATTATTATTATTATATTATTATTATTATTATTATTATTATTATTATTATTATTATTATTATTATTATTATTATTATTATTATTATTATTATTATTATTATTATTATTATTATTATTATTATTATTATTATTATTATTATTATTATTATTATTATTATTATTATTATTATTATTATTATTATTATTATTATTATTATTATTATTATTATTATTATTATTATTATTATATTATTATTATTATTATTATTATTATTATTATTATTATTATTATTATTATTATTATTATTATTATTATTATTATTATTATTATTATTATTATTATTATTATTATTATTATTATTATTATTATTATTATTATTATTATTATTATTATTATTATTATTATTATTATTATTATTATTATTATTATTATTATTATTATTATTATTATTATTATTATTATTATTATTATTATTATTATTATTATTATTATTATTATTATTATTATTATTATTATTATTATTATTATTATTATTATTATTATTATTATTATTATTATTATTATTATTATTATTATTATTATTATTATTATTATTATTATTATTATTATTATTATTATTATTATTATTATTATTATTATTATATTATTATTATTATTATTATTATTATTATTATTATTATTATTATTATTATTATTATTATTATTATTATTATTATTATTATTATTATTATTATTATTATTATTATTATTATTATTATTATTATTATTATTATTATTATTATTATTATTATTATTATTATTATTATTATTATTATTATTATTATTATTATTATTATTATTATTATTATTATTATTATTATTATTATTATTATTATTATTATTATTATTATTATTATTATTATTATTATTATTATTATTATTATTATTATTATTATTATTATTATTATTATTATTATTATTATTATTATTATTATTATTATTATTATTATTATTATTATTATTATTATTATTATTATTATTATTATTATTATTATTATTATTATTATATTATTATTATTATTATTATTATTATTATTATTATTATTATTATTATTATTATTATTATTATTATTATTATTATTATTATTATTATTATTATTATTATTATTATTATTATTATTATTATTATTATTATTATTATATTATTATTATTATTATTATTATTATTATTATTATTATTATTATTATTATTATTATTATTATTATTAATTATTATTATTATTATTATTATTATTATTATTATTATTATATTATTATTATTATTATTATTATTATTATTATTATTATTATTATTATTATTATTATTATTATTATTATTATTATTATTATTATTATTATTATTATTATTATTATTATTATTATTATTATTATTATTATTATTATTATTATATTATTATTATTATTATTATTATTATTATTATTATTATTATTATTATTATTATTATTATTATTATTATTATTATTATTATTATTATTATTATTATTATTATTATTATTATTATTATTATTATTATTATTATTATTATTATTATTATTATTATTATTATTATTATTATTATTATTATTATTATTATTATTATTATTATTATTATTATTATTATTATTATTATTATTATTATTATTATTATTATTATTATTATTATTATTATTATTATTATTATTATTATTATTATTATTATTATTATTATTATTATTATTATTATATTATTATTATTATTATTATTATTATTATTATTATTATATTATTATTATTATTATTATTATTATTATTATTATTATTATTATTATTATTATTATTATTATTATTATTATTATTATTATTATTATTATTATTATTATTATTATTATTATTATTATTATTATTATTATTATATTATTATTATTATTATTATTATTATTATTATTATTATTATTATTATTATTATTATTATTATTATTATTATTATTATTATTATTATTATTATTATTATTATTATTATTATTATTATTATTATTATTATTATTATTATTATTATTATTATTATTATTATTATTATTATTATTATTATTATTATTATTATTATTATTATTATTATTATTATTATTATTATTATTATTATTATTATTATTATTATTATTATTATTATTATATTATTATTATTATTATTATTATTATTATTATTATTATTATTATTATTATTATTATTATTATTATTATTATTATTATTATTATTATTATTATTATTATTATTATTATTATTATTATTATTATTATTATTATTATTATTATTATTATTATTATTATTATTATTATTATTATTATTATTATTATTATTATTATTATTATTATTATTATTATTATTATTATTATTATTATTATTATTATTATTATTATTATTATTATTATTATTATTATTATTATTATTATTATTATTATTATTATTATTATTATTATTATTATTATTATTATTATTATTATTATTATTATTATTATTATTATTATTATTATTATTATTATTATTATTATTATTATTATTATTATTATTATTATTATTATTATTATTATTATTATTATTATTATTATTATTATTATTATTATTATTATTATTATTATTATTATTATTATTATTATTATTATTATTATTATTATTATTATTA